>JAREIK010005645.1:0-30000 GCA_029783825.1 Sapria himalayana | reverse complement strand
ATTTAAACATATAATCATATAAACATATAAAAATATAAATATATAAACATAAAAACATTTAAACATTTAAAGATATAAACATATAAACATATAAACATATAAACATATAAACATTTAAACATTTAAACATATAAACATATAATTTGAGACTTGATCTTGTCTAGTACTTTGTGCTACTAACAAATGTCATAAGTTGAGACTTGATCCAAAATCACTTTGCACCTTCCAGAATGTGTGCTCCCAAATTATATATTATTTCATTAAATTTCTTAAATCCTTCAAATTATTCAAGAGTTTTATATTAAATAATTGCACTATATTTCTCCATCATATTTATAGTACTTTGTGTCTCTAACTTTTTCTAATTATTCATGACATCCTTTATGAATTTTATGTAGTTTAATATTTGAGATAATACTTCGAAAAATGGAGTATTTTCCTCCAACTTCAAAAAAAATATAGAGAAACTTCTTGAAATGTTAATCTAATTTTTCCTTTCTAAAACATTATAAAAAGAAGATTTAGAAGATCACTTTAACATTATTGTCCATCATATTCATCTTTCTAGTGATTTGGGTAATCACTACTCACACCTCCATTACTCTTTCATATAACTCGAAAGTTCATTGATGCACTTTTATATCACCAAAAGTACTAATGTTCAATCTCATTTTCTATACTTTTTATTGTTAAATTCATGTGTTTTGACTTCATCTCAAGTCTCTACATATGATCCTATTAAAGATTATTTCTTTCTCTTTATTTTAGTTAGTAATTCTATCAGTTTATTATTGATGAAAAGCTTTTTTTCAACCTTTGAATATTGGTAATACAATATTGATCCTACTTGAATACTATGTCCCATGGAAATATTTGGAAAATTCTTCGCAACCTTTTTTGGAATCTATTTTCGATTTCCATAGTCTTCATATTAAAAATTTTCATAATTTTTTTTATTTGGATAATAATGTGCTGGAATATTAGTATTGGGTAATAACATATATCCTTTATTTTACAAACTATCAGTCTTCTCTAATTGATAAACAATGTGAAATTTTATCATTTTATATAGATGCAAAATAGTAATTTCTTTCATTCCTTTTCACTTCTCCTCTTAGGCATCCAATTTTTTAAAAAATGCTTCCATTTTCTTTTCTATCATAGTAAATCTATTCAATTATAATACTCCAACTTATTTTCGCCCAAAGATATGGTCATTTCGAATTTTGTATTTATTCTTTTCTAACTTCTCAAATAAATAAAGTACTTTATTGGATAACTTGTTCATAATCAACCCACTCGAGGTCACATTAATGATGAACATCATTATGTGATTTAGCCCATTGTAGAATATTTGAGTTTTGAACTAGAACTCAAACACAAGTTTAGGAAATCTCCTCAATAACTCCCAGAAATAGTTTTAATCATCATACAAAGTCTCCAATACTTTCTGATGAAATTGTTTCTCACTTCATAATTGTAAGGTGATTTGAGATGGAAAAGACTTTGTGAGAAAAGTTTCCACTAGGTCATCCTAATTCTCAATTGATCCTCAAGATAAGTATTAAACCCAATTTCATGTCTTGTCTCTCTAAGAAAAAGTAATATACATAATACAATGACATATGAACTAACTTAATTCATTTTAACTATATAATATAACCCTAGAAATATTACTAATACACTCATTCGGATCCTATGATATCTACTCACTATACTAATATTATTAAATGATCACTATTAGACTCAACTTTAACTCAAAATAATTGACTTCAACATGTTGCATACAAATCTCAGAGTATATATTCATCATTGTAGGTCGCCAATAATCTTCCAAGTTGTGTTTATGATTGGATTGTTGGATAGTTTGCTCAAATTCTCTTTGGACTTCTATGTTGCTTACCATTCTTTCCGTATGTTCTTTCTTAGTCCAGAGCTTAAATTTGTTCTTCTAGTTCCTCTTAACCATTCGGTCCAGTGGTGTTAGCTCAGTTCCACAGTTTTTGGTCATAAATGTGATGATTACAAGAAAAATAAATAAAAAAAATACTAAATCAAAACATAAAAACAAGCAATGCAAGATAAATAACACAAATCAAAGTATAAAAATAAGATATTGTTATCCGAATTATTAAAAATATAACTATCATTAAAAAAACAAAAAAAAAATAATTAAAAAAATAAGAAAAAAAATTTTATTTTTTAAGAATAGTTATAATAACTAAAGTTGACTAATCAAACTAAAAAATCTCTAGTTGTGATTCAAAAAATTAGTTGCAACTTTATTACGATACTCAATTTTTAGGATTAAATAATATCACCATAGCTCATTTGGTGAGGATCTCTTATTTAACAAGTCTCACAAATATGAGTTTTAAAAGAAGTAAAGTAGTTTTTTATCTAGATATCAATTATCACAAAGATTACGATGAGTCAACTACTACCCTAGTCAAATGATTAAAACTATGGTTTAGTAATACTTTTAGATTTTAAGGTTGATCCATTTTATAATACATGATGACTAGAGGTGTTGACTAGGCTGGGTGGCCTCAACACGACATGAAGCATAACACAAAAATATCATGCCTAGCCTAGCATGACATTGTCTGATATCATGACTAGATCATGGTTATGTCGATCCATGACATGCCTCGAGCTATGTCGAGCTAAATTTTCTATTTTGCATGTCATGAAAGATGTGACATGGCAAAGTCTAGTATGATTAGCCCATGCATGCCATTTGGGGCTGGGTGGCCAAACCAAGCTAACTTGGAATGATTCCATGCTAGCCCAGACCTAACCCGAGCAAGCCTAGCTAGGCCTGACTAGGTTTGGCATGACACGACATGACCAGTCAAGACCTTTCATGATTGAGCATGGCCTAGGAAAATGTTAAGCTAATGGGCCATGCCGAGCTACCCATTTTTAGTGTCGTGTTAGCATAGCATTGCCCATTATAGAAAGCATGTAAAGTGATAACCATGACATGGTAGCGTGACTATACCTAAAAAATGACCTATCTAAATTGTCTTATTATTATTATGCTTAGTTATAGAATGAAAGTATATTATAGTAAATATCCTAGTTCCCTATTGACATACAATGTGGCTGTCAGTTATTGGAGCCTCCCCATTGATGATTATTTCATAGTTTTCATCTTGGTACTTTTCCACCAAAATAAAAAATTATCCCTACTTGATGGTTATTCATGAGTCCATACATTTTAGTCAGCCTATTAACTCTCATTGATAGTTATTTCATATATGCATTGATATGTATTTTATAAATACATATTAATTGAAGGCCTTTTCATCTAAAATATGTTTAATTTATTGACTCATAAAAGTATTAGTTCTTTTGGCTTCTTATTTATCATATTCTCATGATTAAACATATCTCAATGTCAAGTTTTGATATATAAGTTTGTCTCATGCATCACGATTGAAATGGTTGTTACTTTCTTCCTATCATTATGCATGAGTATGCTTCATGGCTTGCATATCATTATTCACTATAATGACACGCACAATCCTATTAGTAGTAAAATTCTAATTTTAATTCTTAATAAATACCATGCCCTTCAATAACCAAATTAGAACATAATCCAAATATAAAATCTACATATTACATATGCATCACAAGAAATAATATACACCAATCATAGGTTTCAATTTAGCCTGACATTTGTGGGAAATTCACATGTGAAAATTCAAAATATACCTCATTATATTTTGGGTTTCAAATGTCTTCCCTCTAGAATATCTAGGAATCAAATCTTAAACTTACAATTCTCATTCGGGGACCTCAAATTTTTCCATAGATGGGAGTTAAAATTCATGGCTTTCCCTTAGGATTTATGCTTTTGTCTTAGGTCACCTTTTTTTCTCATGGATCTACCCTAGGGTTGAGTGAATTTTTATTCAAATCCTAGCTTTTTTGCCACCTCTTTCATACCCCCTCTTCCTTTTTTATCATTTCCTCAATTTCTACTTTAATACTAAAATGATTGGGTATGTTTTTTAAGTGGGAAATCATGGCACCAGGGAATGATCATGGTTTTGGCTTTGCATCTCTGTAACAGAAATTTATAGCACTTGGAATGATTACGACTCATATAGTTCATCTCTATAACACTAAATTATAGTACTGGGAATGGAAATAGTGCTTGTACTTTTCCTTTATAATATAAAGTCATGGTGATGGAAATAACCATAACTCATGTTTTTCTTCTATGTAACCCAAAGTTGTGGTACTAAAATTTGACCATGGTTTAAGTAACATTTTAAGTGCAAAAAGTCATGATCATTGGAACTCTCTATGATAAAAATTCATAGTGCTAGAGAAAGGCAATGATTTTTGCCTTAGTACTTACGACTTTTTAATGAGAATGACATGATGATGGAGAATGTTGTGGCTTTTACCACTATTGAGATAATCGATTGCTATGATACAAAATTAAAATTATAGTCATTAAAATAGTATAACCTTGTGCAGTTGTAGCTTCAAAAAAGTTTTACATCCAAAAAATATATATTACATAGTGAAATGGTTATGTCGACGACATAGTATAGTCATGATATTCAAAATTATTTGTATTTAATCACCAACACAAATCAACTATATACATCATAACACAAAAAAATATATTATCATGAATAATTGTAAAGATTCATGATAAAAAAGGTTGAAAAACAACTATATAATCTATTAGAAGTGCAATAAAGTCATAACACAAAATATTATAGTTTTACATGACTTTTTACTTTTCTCCTATTCAACAAATCAACCAAGTTTTATATTTCACTCAAAAACTAACTAATTTCACTACTATTCATTATTATCAATTAAAAATATAATTTTGTGAAATGATTCTATTTAAAATTCATTTCTATGCAAACATATCATTTATAATCATCAAACAACTAGTATTATTCAGTATTTGGCATATGAAATAGTGGCTTATGCTCGATTTCTTCCCATGCAATACCTCTAAGGGTGTTTTATCTTTAATTATTGTGTGAGAGTGTGATTCTTAATGTAGCATGATGTGACAACTATTTCTTCCCAAAATTTGAGCTTCAACTTTGTCTAGCTTCTCATACACATCACATTTCTCATTAATATTTAGTTCATCCTTTTTCCATTCCATTCGGTTATGGTGTTATCCTATTTATGTTCTTCCTATCGATGCTTTGATTGACAAATATTCAATCAATTAAAAAGTATTCCATACCATTTTTTATTTATAGATTCTATACCAAAATTTTGTATTTCATTAACTTTTCTAGTACTTAAATTTTCTTCTAGATTAAGAAACCGCGCACACATATATGGAAAAGTAATCAATAAAAGTAACATAGTACATCATTTTCTAAAGTGATACCTCTGGTGTTCCTATGAACAAATCACTAGGTACCAAGTCTAGTAATACTATTGATCTTGTGGTGGTGGCATTACATTTTTTTTTGTTTTTACTTTTTGTATAAGCAATTCTCACAATAGTCGAGCTTTCCTTAATAATTGTTACTCCTTTCACCATCCTCTTCAATGTTATAATTCTTAGATTCTTCTCAGTGAAATACCCAAGTCACTTATACCACAATATGGTATTTTATCATAATTTTGTTTCATTTGTGTCATGATTACATATTTTAACCACTCGAATTCAAATTCTCTGCAATCAGTTTTGACTCCAAATACGACCTAAAATTCACCTGTCATAACTCTAAAATATGATTCTTCTATGCTTTAGTTCCTTTCTATCATGGCTCTGAGTTTCATAGGTAAAACACTACATTTGCTCTTCTCCTTTGCATGCGTGTTCTCATATATTGACACCAAGTCTCTTTATAACAACTCCATTGGGACTTAATTAGTTTTTCTCTTCCTCCTATGATTCTTCTGCATGGTTCCATGTTGTGATGTTATATTTTCATGTCATGACTCTTTGTTCCATAGACTCCATTACAAACTCTGTCATGACACCATATTTCTACGACACGACTTCATACTTCTAGAGACTTCTTATCCATGGATATATCTTATTACATGTCTTGACTATTTTCCATATCTTTCTTCTTCATAGAACTTTGGAACCCACTACCTAAAGTCATGATGGTGGTTATCCCCAACTTGTTTAAAGTTCCACACCTTGTTCCTCAAATAATTATCTTTTCTTCACATATCATTTTATCACCCATTTCATTATAAGAAAACATTACACTATTATCATTCATTATACTCATCGAGATCAGATTTCTACTCAAATCAAGAATGTGCACCACACTCTTGGAGGGTATTTGATTATCCTATCATACATTCTCAATTTATCTTCTTTACCTTTCCATAGCCAATTGTCTTCAATTTTGGGCAATTCTTCATAGTCGTACCTTTTCCATCAGATAATTCATACTAAGAAAATTATCTTTAATAAGGAATCATGTGATATGGCATGCATATGACAATATAACATGATTCTTCATCCACATGAACAAAACATGCTTCAATAAAATGAATTTCTCCTCCAATAGATTGCTCCATATTTAGCAAGGAAAGACTTTCCTGAGTTGCGACTCTAGATTTTTCTATCATGACTTATTGGCTTCTCCAATAATCCCTCTTGAAGTATCCAACTGAATCACATTTCTTGTATCTCAACTTTAGTATATCCATACTCTTCAATCTTTCTGTTACTTCTGACTTTCTTCTAGACCAATTTATTCTTCAATCTTCATTCCTCCCCCTCACAAATAGTACACCCTTAGGGTATTTTCTCATACTTTTTCTCAAGATTCTCTCTGATAGTAGAGCTATAAAAACTATCTCATAAGATAATGATCTTGTACCACTATCATAAATTATTACATGAATTAGGTATTGAATAAAGAAAAGTAGAATTTTTATCATCATCATTGTTCTAAAAGGCAACAACTATTAGTTGACTAATCGGTATCTTAAACTTATGTAGATGTGAGGAAAATATATCAGCCTCCTCCATGTGCAACTCATCCAATTTCTTTTTCAGAAATAACTTATTCACAAATGGTTTGCTTTTTAAAAGTAAATCTATATTTTTCCATAAAATTTTCACAAATTTCTCAGCTAGAAACATTCACCAAGATTTTATCTTCTAGTTCAAACACAATTAGATCAAGCATTGTGCTTTCTAATCCAACTTGTCCCGATTGTGTAAAAGAGACCTTTGATTTCTAATTGCTTAGTGCCGACTTTCATTCTTTGATTGCAGACTAATAATCGTTATTAACACATAAATTTTTGTATTTTCAATTTTTATATTTTGATATCCTTTCATAAGAACTTCTCTATCTAAAAACTATATAATGTCATACCCATCATTCTAAGATTTACCTTTCTAGAGACCAGGTAAACCGAGGGTAATTGAGCACCAAACAAGGTTGTAATACCAAAACTAAGCTCTAATACCAAATCATGCTCTATGATCAAATCTTTGTTCTTATAACAAATGTTTGAGAAAGTGGTACCACTACAATGCTTCCAATGAATTCAATAGTTGAAATTCTTGGTTGTGATACCAAAATTCAAATTACCAATGTCAAACTTTGACATTAACTGTTGAATCAATGGGTAACCAATACAATCACCTCTAATACCAAATGATATATGACTTTCAAAGGGAAATAAGGAGGTCAAATGTAATTTGAGGTTTCTCATTACAACCTTCCTCTAATATCAAACTAGGTATTAATGGATTCCTCACATTACATTAGAGTTTTGAGTAGAGGGAGAAACATTCTCTGATAGATGATGAGTCACCCATCACATAGTGAGAGAACTCATAAAAGAAGTATACATGCTCACTAGAGAAGAAAAGTGGAGAGAGAATAGGGACATGTAGAATAAAAAGAAAACTTTTCACTATTCATGCTTTGTGGTAGAGTAATACTTTTGCTCATTAATAGAACATGAACTCTTGCTTGCTCATTCTCTCATTATTTTTTATTTAATTTAGAAGCCTATGAGTAATAAAGTAAAATCTTTTACACTTAAGTCATAAGTTGGGACAACACAAGACATTATTTGAGGTGACTTCATTCATGTTACGACCCTAATAAATAGGTCTTGACTTGAATTCTAAAGTTACTAGTCATAACAACATAAGACATATTTCAACAATAATATTGTTACAACACCACAAAATATAGTTGAAATTTTATAATTTATGTTACAATTTAAGTTGAGTCATGACTCCATAATTTAGGTAGCGGTGTCAAACAGCCGTGCTAGGCTAGCATGGCCCATTTTTGGTGGACTACTTGGGCCGCCATGCTATGCTTGGCATAACATAGTAGGAGTCATGTCGTGCCAGAAAGTGTAGTCCCGGCATGACCCGACCAACCCAAGTCTCTCAGATTCGGACTGATTCATGCCAAGAATTGGGGATTTCGTGTCGGGTCATGCTGGGTTGTGCCAAGACGTACCATTTTGGGCCCGTGCAAAATTGATTTATCTCTAATTCTAAATATTCTAAATTATAATATAAAATTAATTAATAATTATTTAATTACAACAAAAAAATGAAAATTACAATCATAATTTATAACTCATAACTCACAAAATTAACATAAAATAAAGATTATAAAATTTAATTGTTTCGTAACATAATACAGGTACAAAATAACAATGCAAACTTAATTCTCAAAAGATAAAATCAATGTATCAATGATCAATCCCGAAAGTATTTGAATTAATACAATACAAAATAATAATGCATGCTCAAAAGACAAAAAATAATATATTAATAGTCAATCTCATAAGTGTCTGGTGGTATCATTATAGATTGGCTCAATTTCATTCCTCATTAAAGACACATGAATCATCATCTGCCACTAACTCCTCTACCCTTGTTATAGTTGCATTATGATATTGGATATGCAAGCTCGAATCATTTCAATCCTTACTAATGCTATAATAATATGTGGCTACAATTTCGATCTCTTAATAAAATCAGATTCACTATAATATAAAAATGTAGAATCTGATGCTATGCTCGACAACGAAGGAGTCCATAGATCCCGTGCCATCTTAGACAATACGGGATAGGTGGACTCGTATGATTTTTACCATTTTAAAATATCAAAATTCTTAATATCAATTTGTGATAGGATTAAGCAGTAATCAGTATCTAAGTACCAAGACAACTTGCTCTAATTTGACACACCACCTCATCATTTCCCTCTCGCTAACTAAATGGAAAAGTCATCATCTCTAAGTATGGTATCCATGTCGTACTCAGAGCCTAGTTGCTACTACTACTATCATACCTAGTATTGTAGCATGAAAATAGCTCAATTAACTTCTCATAAATGAATCCCCTAGGTTAGTGTTCATGGTTCATGCACAAGAAGATGTATTTCAAAATATTATCTACCCCTTCTACTTTAACCCTAGAGTCCATACAAGCAGCCAGAAAATTAAGAGATGGAATGATAGACTAGTACTTTAAGTACTTAGTTCTCAAGAATCATGTCACTAAATATCAAATCATTCTTAAACTTCCTAAACAAGCTACTAATATTGTATATGCACCTAAGTGCAATGTATGTCATGGGAGTATAAATTGACAAATACGTGTTCATCATGTCATAAAAAATCTGTAGGAATTTCATAAATAAAATTAATGTAGCCTAGTCAGTATCATAAATAATAAGTTCATCACTCTTACTATTATCATTGTCAGATTTCACGTGTTTGTATCCAACATATAACTCCAAATTAAGGTATATGTAATTCCAATAGTGTCTCACATCTGTTTAGAATTTCTTCTTCTTTAGACCTGTAGACAAATAAAGACTACTAAACTCCTTTTGTCTACAAGGCGTATGAAAAAATTCTAGTGAGTTATGTATTTTTATATAGTGGGGAAACAACCTTCATCCTTGCTTATACTATAAGGTTATTGATGTGACACATGTATCTAACATGGAAAATATCTTAATGGCTCCATTTCTAATGGTCCTAACAAATATATTAATGGCTACTCAAATGTTAGATGTGTTATCGAATATGATATTATATATTTTATTTTGAATATTATATTCTCTAAAGATTCTCATCATGCACTCATAAATGATAGGTCATCATGATAATAGAGAATCTCTAAAAATCCTAATATTTTTTTATTTAAAGTCCATTTTGAATCTACATAGTGGATGATGAGGTATACATAAGATACATCACGTGACTAGTCTAGATATCGAACGCCACGGACACCGCGCCACTATATTCTCTATTTCATTATTTATTATTTCTTTTTTAACTTATATATTTTAGTATGTTGTTCCTAGATAGGGACTTAGTAATCCTATGATATGCATGCTAAAAATAGGTATGCATGATACTGACTACCCTCTGATCCTCCAAAAATCAAATCAGAAAACACATCGTAGTGATTAGTTTGGTCAAGACTTCCCTTCCTAACTCATTACGGTATATGAAGAGGGTCAACATAGAGGCAAGACTAGATTCAACCTCAAAGCCCCTACCACTCAATTAGGTTTTCATAGAATCTAATGTAACAGATTTTTTGGTACATTGTTCAACATGTCTATTAAGGTATCCAATCACATATGGACTCCTACAAGTTAATATTATTTTACAATATATATATTGTGCCAATTCTTCATAAACACATCTAACATCTTTATTTTGTATAAAATTAAAGTGAGTCTAAACTATTAATTTTATTTTAGTTAAGTATTTTTTAGATGTGAGGTCACGGGATAAAACTAAGTTCCGACTACCTCGGACCTTTACGTAGGTTATTATTATCTATATTAAAATTATCTATGTTTATGTTTATGTTAATTTCATTATCGTCATTAAAATTAGTATTTGTCATTTTTATTTTTTATTAGTTTATTAATTGTATTCTAAATTATAATTTTTAAATTAAATATTATTATATATTAAATTATTAATTAAAATAAAAATAAAAAACTAAACAAATTTTAAATAATAATACCCTTAAAGCATAGTTTGGTTTGCTTGATAATGTGTAATATCTGATATCCGAATCCATTGTCCACACCATAGTCCTCACCACAATCGAGTCCATATAGAAGATAGAAAGAGAAATGATATGAGAGAGAGAGAGAGAGATAGAATGTAGATAGAAATAGGATAGAGATTAGAGAATGAGAGGATGATATTTATAGATATGAAAAAAAAAATTTAAATCATTTTTTGAATTTTTATTAAATTTTATAATATTATATTTGGGCAAAAACTTGACAACCATCGAAATTTCTGCCCCTAGCCATTAAGGCTGCATCCAATGGCTGAAGGTGTGCACATCTTTTTTTTGACAGGTGGGTCTGTTTGACTTGATGGTTCCAGAAGCTTCGGCTTCTAGGCTTTGGGTCAAGCGAACTATTGTTAGAGGTGGTCGGGTTCAGACTATGCCTGAACATGGCAAGAGATATGTTGCATGGTTAAGGGAATGCTGAAGAACCATCCCTTCAGGCCAGGCAGCCAAGTCATGCCTGGCCCAACACGATGCCCAGGAGACCTCGATATGGCACGACTTGAATCATGCCTCGAGGCAACCTGACACGAGCCCAGGCATGATTTTGGACCATCTATGTCGTGCCAAAAATAGTTTAATCTAGTCGTGCCTCATGTTGGGCCCAGGCTGCCTAGCCCACTTGACACCTATAAATTCAGGTAGTAACTATAACACACGTGTCATAAATTAAGATGGGTCACAACATCATAATTTAAGTCACAACTCTAAAAAAATAGTCTTTAATCACAACTACCAAAAATAAGATGTAACTCTATTCAAGTATTGACTCCAAGATTGATGTCGATGCTTAAAATTCCAGCATTTATTTTAGTTTAAGTTCATTTGTGACTCTTTAGAATAAGACAGGATTTCTCAATAGATCTTTCAGCTTTAATCTAGTCATGACTTTACTAAACATGATCATTATTTTGTTGCATAGACAATAATTTTAGAAGTATAAGTCAATTCAAACATAATATTATTTTATAAGTTAGCTACAAACTTCATTTTTCCTTCTATGATATCACAATAAGAAAATGAGCAGCATCAACATGAGCATGTAGCTTAGAATATGGTCGCCAAGTTGGAGATGATTGAGATAAGATTTGTTGGGTTGCATGGCATATTCATTCTTAAAATTGAAATGGAAATGTTCTGATTGAAAAGAATTTTTTTTGAGGCCACATAAGAACCTTAGCTTTTTGCAAACAATATTCAACACTAATTGCTGAACTTTTTCTTTGGAGAAATGTAAATCAGCACATCCATAATAGTAGGGTTATTCAATCCTACCTAATTAATAAATCAAGCCATATACTACATAGCATAGTATGTCCTGGGTAATGGTTGATGCATCAAAGAATCAGACATGGTTGACCTATTTATATATGGATTGTTAATTGAAAAAGGCTAACTCAAGGTGCATTTTCTAAATTTTTATGTCTGTTTAATTTTCATTATTGCAGACAACTAGTGGACTAAGCATGTTTTATCATTATTGAAAAATATTTTCATATTAACATTATGTTTAAGGTAAATATGTTCTACTTGAATAATTTTAATAAAGATTGCATACATGTTACAACTATTATAAAAAGATAGACATATTTTCTAACTATATACCCATTGCATAAATGACTAATAATTTATCACGTGCGATTTTCTTCTTAATAGGAAAACAAGGTCTTACTTGGTTGTATAGTTCTTATTATCCATATAAAATCATTTCTCAATCTTGATCTCTATAAATTTGATATGAAATCTTTCTTGATATTCTTTTTTTTTCTTTCTATGATAAATTTGTGTTATAATTTTTGATAACATTTGTTACTTCTTTTGGCAATCACATATATTAGGTGCTTTGACATGAAGTAAAATACATCACTTTCATCCAATAATTCATTTCAAAACTGAAATACGGTTTTACAGAACCTAGATGAGATTATACAGTCAAATTAGCTTTTCTAGATTTTTATTCAGAACATCTATATTATTTAGATTTTTGTTTAAAAAGTTTTTTTTTGTACACTACTAAATTCCTGGTTGATATTTGGTTACAAATTCTCTTGAAGATATGTTTTAACTTTTGTTTTTATAGTGTGTTTGTTTGTTTATTCACATATCAAGGTATACTAACTATTTACTCATTGAATAAATCTAAACACAAAATCTTCTTTCTTAAATGCCCCAAGAACTAAAGGTATTCAATTGGTGGTTGTTTTCTAGATTGTTTATGGACCAAATTACAACATTAAAAAGGTATATCGTCACTAATGTTGTTAGCTATCTTCATTTTAGGAATAGAAGCAATTTGATAGTAAATCACTTAAAGATTTGTGGGGAGGCTTGAGAAATTAATATAATCAATTAACTTAAAAGTCTTACACATCTTTATATAAATTTGCATCACATCCAGGATCAAGATTTTTTAACATGTAGAAGTGAGCGATGGGTTCTCCCAAAAAAACACTAAAAATTGAGAAAATTTTAGGCACGGCTAATGTAAAATCTATAGAGAATTTGGAAATTCGAAACATAAATAAATATTGCTAGTGGATTGGGATTGTTTTTTTTTTGGTATTATATTTTGTAAATATTATGGAAAGAGACATCCCTTATCTTGGCTCAGCCGGATAGGCTTCTCCCACATATCCATATATCTAGGGTAACATGAGGAAGATGGCGACGCTACAATAGATTAGCATTGTCGAACAAATGTCTTGTTCTTTTTATTTTCTTAAAACCAAAACCAAATAATAATTTATATTTAAATTAATCCGTTCAGTTTTTTATAATACCAAGAATAAATTTGTTTGTTGTGGGTATATATATACATAGTCATAATTAATTTAAATTAAATAAAAGCAATTTGATTTAATAGCCAAATCAAATTAATTCAATTACTATTAAATTAATTATTCTAACTATGCTTTTTGTTATTAATTTGATTTAATATCCAAATCTCAGGCTTCCATTATAAATAATTTTGTACAATAATTTACAATAATTATAATTTATACTACTACAAAATTATAAGTAACTCTCTCACTTATTAAAAATACAATATATCTTTGTTACTTATCAAAAATTAACCTTCTCATATTAAGATTACAGGTACTCATTGATTGAATTAAATTACTAATAATTTAGTTGAATTAATCTCTAATTTTTTCTTTAATACTTTCAATTTAACTTATTTAAATTGCCAGATTATTATCAATGTACAGGCTTTGGCAATATCCAAACTTATAAGCTTTCATAAAGGGATATAAATCTTTTTGACAAAACATGAATTCTAATTGTAATTAATATTCACCATACAATTAATAAAGTTATCCAATTCATATAGTTCTCAAATCTATTCTAAATTCCACCCTTTATGAATCAAAACAACTATTAACAAGCATACATAAATAATAACTACTTCAAGAATAAGAAAAATAATACTTATAATAACTATGCTGTATTTTATTTTGCTAGTCAATACAAAATAATTCCATAATGGTTGATCTTGTTCAATATACTCAAGTATACTAACACTAGAAGTTTGAACTTTACCAATAACCATAATCAAGATAGACTCGTTAAAATATTGTTCTACAATCTTTGTGATAGGGTATATAATTATATCTAGATTGTAACAATAAACTTATATTCAACAAGTACTAATGATTAAATCTTCTGTGTATAAGTCAATCTCTATAACCAAATTATCTACAAGAAGAATAAAGGACAAAAGTATTTTTAAAATTTAACTCATTAAAAAAAATATTAAATTAACAAAAGATAGAAATTAAGAAAATAGTCATAAATGGCTTTTAGTATAAACCAGTTTCAACAATCTTTCACTTAGACTAAAGTCGTGATGCCATAAGTCTAACTCTCATCCCTTCCACATGTCTATCAAATATGTTTGCTGGAAAGGCATTCATAAAAGAATTTTCCAAGTTGTAAGTCGATGCTACTTTTGTGACCACTACATCTCCTCCTTTCACAATATCTCCTAATAGATGATATTATGCTTAATGTGTTTTGGTCTTCTTGAGAGTTCTATGTTCTTTTGAATTTGCAACTATTCCATTATTCTTACAATAAATTGTAATGGGAAATTGTATAGATGAATGTCCCCTCTATAAGTTAGAAAGCTTCAAAGATTTATAACCTCTTTGATTTCCTTGGAAGCTATCACATACTCGACCTCCATGGTGGAATCAACAATATAATATTATTTCATACTTTTCTAGATGATGGCTCTACTTCCCAAGGTAAATATATAACACAAGGTGGATTTTCTCAAATCCTCATCTGATTAGAGATAAAAGTGTGTATACCCAATAGGCACAAGATTATCTATTCGATATAGTAACAAATAATCACTAGATATTTTAGATACTTAATTATGTAGTTTATTATTGCCAATATTCTTGACATATTTTATATTGATATGTACTTATCATACCTAAAAGATTATAGATATTAGGTCTAGTGTAAAGCATCATATAAATGAGAATTCTTACTATAGATGCATAAGGAACTACCTTCATTTTCTGAATCTCATTGGGTATTTTGGGATACTATTGCTTTGATAAAGTAATTCCATGTAGGAAATAAAAAAAATTTTCATTGGAATCTTGCATTCTAAATCGAGTCAATATCTGATCGAAATAAATAACTTGAGACGAGCCCAACATTTTTTATAATGATTTCACAAATAATGTGAAATCATTAACCGACTAGACAATCAGACATTAACTGAAGACAATATGCCCATATCATTAATAATAAGTAAAATAACATCAATATATAATATTAAGAATACCATATTATTATCATCTCTCTTTATATATGCACAATACTCATTTAGACATTGATCAATATTATAAGACTTAATGATTTGATCTATCTAAGTTTTCCAAGATCTAGATGTTTGTTTTAGTCCATAAATAGACTTATTTACCTTATACAACATGTGTTCTTGGCTTTTTCTATGAAGGCATCCGGTTGTATCATATAGATATATTCTTCAAGATGACCATTCAAAAATGTAGTCTTCACATTTATTTGTCAAATCTAATAGCTATAATAACTTGCAATAGACAAGAGAATTCGAATTGACTTCAGCATGACTAATGATGAAAAGGACTCTTCATAATCAATTCTTTCTTTCTAAATAAAATATTTTACAAGTTTAACTTTATAAGTCTCAACATTACAATCTATCTCTCTCTTTTTCTTATAGATCTAACTGCACTATATGAGGTTTATCCCTTTAGGTAGTTCCATAAGATCCCATATATCATTGGAATATATTGACTACATTTCTAATTTCATAACCACTTTCCAACATTTTGCATCTCTTTCTTGAAGTGTTATATCATAGTTTACTAGATAAGTAGCTAGCTCATTAAGGATTATATCATAAGAATCTCCCAAGACTGACACCATGTAGATTGATGAATATCCCTCCAACCACAAGGAAACACTCCTATTAGTTATATACTTTGAGTGACATGTTGCATAGATACTGATCCATGTGAATCATTATGACCATTACCCTCTAGATATACTACTGGTACATCGATGATATGTCACAAGGTTTAGCATCAGTACTATCATGAATAGCTATTTCATTATGTTGAAGAAATTAAAAATTGGATATGTCAACTTGTGGTGTTCCTTCTACTATTGAAAGAGTGTGTAATAGCTTATCTCCTTTTAATATCTCTTGAACAATTCTACTTCTAGGCTTGTGATTTGTTATATATTCTCATCTGAGGAATCAGGAATTAACACTAATAATGACTTTCTAATTCTTTTGACTATAAAACAAATTACATTTAGTCCATCTAGGATATCTCACAATGAAATATATTTCTATTTTTAATTCTAATATATTATCTTCCTTTTTAACACATGTACTAGGAAACCCCAAAAATGAATTTTTTTAGACTAGGCTTATGCTGAGTCCATAATTCAATTGGGGTTAAAGATACCAACTTAGATAGAACTAAGTTTACAATACAAGATGTTGTTTCTAATACATATCTCTAGAATGAATCATGTATATACAAATAACCCAATACTGACCTTATCATGTCCATGAAAGTCATATTTCTTTTTTCTATAACACCATTCCACCATGGTGTTTGAGGTGTTGATAATTAGGATGTAATCCCTTGATCTAATAAGTAGTCTATAAACTATCCAAAAAGGTACTCGCCAACATGATCAAATTATAATGTTTTGAGGTATTTATTATGATGTTTCTCTGTTTCCAACCTATATTCTTTGATTGTCTCAAAGGTATCAAACTTATAAAATATCTAATAAATGTATACATATCTTTGAAAATAATGAAGTACTCAAAATTCCTTTTTTTCTTGGATAGTCTTGGACCCACATTAATCAGAATGAGTCAATTTTTTTTGGCTTTTTAACTCTATAACCTTTGGCCACGAAAGATCATTTGATCATTTTCCTTCTAAGTAGGACTCATATTCTAGAAGTAGGCCCAGAGGTTCACCTTTAACTAGTATCAAAATCCATTTTAGATTTATATGATCAAGGTGTAAGTGCCTAATATAGGTTTCGTTCATATCATAATAATATTTTCTTTTATATAATAAGGTATTAGTGCAATTTGACTTGCATTGTTGTAGTAGAGCAAAAATAATTTTAATAACATAAAGGTGGTATTATAATCTATCATAATAGAAAATCTTTTTATTCAAGTAAATTACTATAAAATTTTATAATAAAAAAGAGAATCCATTGTTAACTAAATTGGAAATTAAAATTAAATTTCTATTGATCAAATATACATAATGATAACCTTTTAAAATTAAAATATTATTTCTCTCAAAATAATATATCCAATTTCTCATTACAATAGTCACCACTTTGGCAATATAACTCATCTGAAGAATAATCTTTCCATCACTTAGATCAACACACAGACAAACATACACACATACACGTGCACACACGCACACACAAACACACACTCATATATATATATGTATGTGTGTGTGTGTGTGTGTGTGTGTGTGTATATATATATATATATATATATATATATATATATGTACCTACATATTTATATATATAAGTTTTGATTTTAAAACAAAATTAGTTTTCATTTATTTGAAAACTGCTTTTAGTAAGCAAATTTTGGTTTTCATTTTATTTAGAAATCAATTTTCGAATTAAAATATTGTTTTTTTTTTTGTAAATAAATTTTTGATTATAAAAGTAGTTATAGAATTCAAAAATCAATGTTTTCAATTTTTTTTAAAAAAATTGTGGAGAAATCGGAGTTATATGTAGTCCAATGAATTTATAATTTTCAATTTTGGGATATTTTTGAAATTTTAAAAAAGTATGGGCTTTTTTTAAGTATTGATAGATAGTATGACAAAGCATAAAATTCCCACTCATAAACTCATTTACTATTTAATTCCAATTATTGATTGTGTATTGATTCCATTCACACTATAATTAAAAAAATTTAAATAAGTATACTTTTTTACTTTTAAAATGAAATTGTATTTAATGTAAAATAGAATATAACATTACGAAAATGTATGGGCTTGTCATGCAAAGAAAAAAATTTAAAAAAAGTACGAAACCATACTTTTTTTCAAAAGCACTCTTGAATCTTATTTTAACACTATTCGTTTTCTCTATATATACACGAGGAAATGTCATATTATTTTTACAAATGAATTCAATCTTTTTGGAATTTAAGATTTTTGGGTGATGATGTGCTAATCTGCATCCTGAGGTCTATGCACTTCATCATACACTAACATTTGGCCCATAGATCTGAGAGATGCAGATTATCTCATACGCACCAACAATGCATTATTAATTAATTTTTTATTTGGCTATTTTTCTTATTATCTAACAAATTATATTTAGTAGTATTATAAATTGTTATTTGAAACAAATTACATAAGTTGATTACTTTTTTATTGGTCTTAAATAATAATAATTATTTGCGGATAATTTTTTTCCATAACTTATTATATAAAAATGCAAAACTACGAATTATTTGATATGTTTTCATACTTTTGTTCTTTATAGAAATACATCATGTTTTGAGAGTCAAATAAAATCTTGGAAATTTATTGTTAGAAATCAATCATTTAGATTTCTCTAAGGAATAAAATGAATTTTTATATGAAAAATTTGTTTGAGTTAAATATCAACCTTTTTTTAATGTTTTGCATTTTTTGTGCGATGTTCTAAATGAAGTATTGAAAAAAATGTTTTACTGGGAAAGCCATTAAGCTTACATTGTATTGCTATTTGTTAACCACATCATAAAGTTATGAAATTTTGAGTTTGTGACATGGATAATGCCTAAATATAGCTATGATTTTATTTAGATATGATACAACTTATTGAATGGGTGTTTATGTGGATCTAATTTCTTTCATGAGCTCAACTCCAGACCTTATTAAAGATTTCAAGACTCTTATCTCTAATGCAAAATAATTAAATATTTCTTTAGCTTGATAAATGTGTTATCATTATTCTTGATCGAGTAATTCCCTTTTCAAAATTTAATTTAGCTTGATAAATTTAATTTCTACAACTACTCATATGGTAAGGTAGTTCACTCAAGAAAAGTGAGTAGTTTCTTTCCATTTTCTAAGCTTACAACTAGTTCTATTAAACTAATCCAAAAATTATATGTGCATGTCACAAAGTTGAAGCAAAAGAAAAGTTTGAAATTAGCTTACAAGTAAAACAAGCTATATTGTTCCCACAAGTGAATAGGATGATATTTTCTTTTCATGTTCATATCTAAGTAACCTTTTGAGCATTGACAAGAAGTCATGTTAGTGAAAGCATCGATGTTGTTAAAGGTTTTGGTGCTTTCAAATTTACCTTTCTCAGCCAAATTTAGACTAAGAAATGCATTTATTTTGCTCGACACTACAAAATAAAATTTTACGTAAATGCATTGAGTGTCAATTGTTGCATGAATTTCAAAAGTTAAGGCTAAAAAGCTTTCCTTCTACCCTTCCCTTGTGAGAATCTATGATGTAAAAGAAATATATTTCTCTAAGCTCCAAGAGCTCTACTAACACAAGATTCTTTTCCCAATATCTGGTCTCTGAGGTTGGTTGATTGTAGAATTGAAAATGATAAATACTATAATATCTGAAGTTGCAATCAAATGTTTTAGGGGAAGGGCCTTGAGCTTACAAAATTGAAGATTGAGGATTTGTTGCTTGATGAAGATTATTGATCTGCCATTTAAGATCTAAAGCCGTTATAACTAATTAGAAACAATAGATAACATCAATAGAGGTTGTCCAATAGGAAAAGATTGATTAGAAAGCAAGAGCCTTAATCTGATTGTGCTTGATATAAGTTTTGATGAATATTTATGTGGAAAGAATGTTGGAGAATTCATGGACGAAGCTTGAGGTGCTCTATTAGAGAAAGCCTTTGGTCATCAAGCTTTTTCTGAGAAAAACTATACAGCTTACACAGATTAAACTAGTATGTTTTCTAAACATTTACATGATTTTACATATTGATCATGTGATGCCCCAATTTCTAAGAGATCCCTTTTATTCATCACATAATAAAATATGCAATAAAATAACATATTTATTTTAAATATTGTGTAAACATGTTTTTTTTATTTGCTCAGTGCAATAAAAACACATAATCTACAATTCAAGCCTCAACCAACTTCCATCACACATACAATCACTCATGTGGGAATGTCATTTGTCCTAGCCTATACTTAAAATGGGTTCTACTAGTTTGAGTAAGCAAAGCTTAGCTAGAAGCTCCCATAGGGTTGATCCTCACCTAAGTGCACGTAAAAAATAATGTTCGTATATATTAATACCCATTCAAGTACAATGATTTTATGAATGTAATTATGGATAAAATATTTTTATGCCCATATCATGAGTCTCACTGACTCCCTTGTGTTTGCCGAAGCCAAGTGTGACTTATTTGATATATATTGGACATACTCTAAAAAATAAGACCACATTAATAAATCTGGACATTGTCTCAATTCGAATTTGCATAAATAATACTCATTATACATTTATATATATAAACCATGCACACACTCATTAATTTGGAATGTTACCTTGCATATGTAATGAAAATATGTTATTTATGATAAAACTATATTCTAAGCACAATATAATTACACAACCATACATTATACAAATTATTTTGCTAAACCAAAACTGAAATTTTTACCAATTAACCATTTATAATTTAATTTTTAAACTAGTTTGAATTAAAATATAATTTACTATCATTTACGACCCTTAAGTAGAATGAACTCCAATTAAAGAAAACCAATTCTTAAGATATATTACCAAAACTTTGGAATTTTATATAAATATGAAGCTCTCGTTGCATTGAGCAACTTTTGTTCTTGGTCTACTTTGTTCCGACTTCAAAATAATTAGTTATTACCAAAAGAAAATTGACGTCTCTTATTATTTTTTTCGGCACTACGCCCTATCTCCGACCTTCCCTTCATATGTTTTTTATTCGTTTCCCCATTTTCCCAATTTCTATTTGTTTTGTGGTATTATATTATTATTATTATTATTATTATTATTATTATTATTATTATTATTTTATTAAAATAATATAAAAACCACTACTTAAGATATACTACTCATTTTTCAGAAAAATCATATTATTTATTTTTTTTTTTATTTTTTTATTTTTTTGGATTTCACAAATTGACCAATCTTTATCCATTGGTTATGATGTAAATATTGATAACAAACCCATTATGGTCTTTTGTTCATTATTTGAATCATTGGATGACTTTATTATCACCACTAGTTGTGATATAACAAGATAATCCAATGACATAGTAGTTTTGGCCCTACTATCAGAAGATATGAAAAGGTAGCATAATGAAAAATACCCTAAGGAGGTTTTGTTTGTGTGAATGAGAGATTGAAGATAGACATGAGTGATGTGAAAACTAAAGAAAAGAGGAAGAATGAAGATTATGGATAATCTTGAAAGGAAATATTGGAAATATAGTAAAACTAAGCATTTTAAAAAGGATTATTGGAATAAGATAGCTCTAGTATAAATAGCTTGGTAGGAATGCAACTATCCAAGAATGAAATACATTTTTCACATGTCTATATAGCTTATGTTGATAAGGATACCAAGTATATTGACAAAGGTACTTCATATCACATGGCTCCTCATAGAAATTGATTTATCCAATATGAGTTATGTGATAGAGAAAAAGTTATTATGTGGAAACAATTCAATGGTTAATATGTTTGGTTGTAGGATGATGAAGATGAAGATGTATGGTGGGTCTTTTAAATTCCTTACGAGCATGATGCTTATTCTATATTTGAGTAAAATTCTAATATCTATGAGTATAGTGAGAGATGATTGGTTAAGATTTTATTATGATGATATGTCTTGCAAGATAATATGAGGAATAAGGTGTAAGGCCTTGTACAAGCTGATAGAAAGTACTATCAAGACTCTGGGCAATGGGTCCTTATTCTCTAAAAAAAGGAAGGCATGGAAAACAAGCTATCCATGGAGAAGAAATCACTACAACATCAAAGTTCCAACATAAAAATAAGATGTTTAGGCACGATCTGAAACCACAATATGGAAAAAAGTGTCATGATAAAGTTTAAAATCATGACATATAACTTGGAGTCATGGCATGTAGGATCATGACTTAAAAACTTAGAGTTGTGACGTGGAGCATAAGGAACTTTGATGTTATTATATTGTATAACTAAGACTAGGAAGAAAAAGATAAAGATAAAATATTCTCTAGGTATAGGAATATTAAGATTTGATCTTACTTCTAAAACTATGACAACTAAAGTTCATACATCAACTTTGAAGCCATAACCTAAATGGAATCACAACCTATTTTCTAAGATTGCGATTGTAAGACTATGTATTTTATATTGTGACCTGAATTATGAAATCACAACTTGAATGAAGTCATGCTCCTATTCTTTGATGTCGTGACTTGATTGAAGTTATACATTGTGTTTTGGAGTCATGATCTATATTATGAAGATGTGACTCAACTAAAATTATAATATATATTGGTATTACAATCATATTCTTTGGTATCATGACATGAATGACATCACAATTCACAACTCTATTTTGTGCTGTCGCTACATCATTGTCATCACAACCTACCATGTGATGTTGTGACTAACCGACTTAAGGATTTAACTCATAACCTTATCCTTTGGTGTCATGATATGGATGAAGTTACAATACAGAATTTAATATTGTGACTTATGTCTTAAGTTAAAAAAATTATTTTCTATTCAAGCATTTTGTTTATATAATAGAATGTAAGAAAAAAAGAAAGAGAAAATGAGTGAATCTAATTTCATAAACAAAAAAGATTATGATGAAAGTTTTTTCTCTTATAATTGTGTATTTTATTATTTCTCCCTACTTGTTCTTATGTGTATATGCATATTATTTCTTTTGTTAGAGTTCTTAGGCCTCACCTTTCTGAAACCCTTAATATTCATTTCTTGTATAGTCAAGTCCTTAGATTTGATATAGAGACACACTCGATATCAAGCATGACCTATCACTTACTATCTAGAGAGGTCCATAACTTGGCCTCAACCAACCTCCAATACTAATTGTTGAGAAGAGAATCATGATTAATATTATTTGCAATTTGATTCTGATACTAATTCCTAAGTCATGAATCATTTTGGAACCCAAGTATTAGGTCATGCTTGACATTGAGTGTATCTCGATATCAAACACAAACTTGAGTGTCCAAGAGATGAATATTTAGGGTTTTGGAAAGTAGAAGTGGTGATGAAAACTCTCAAAGAAATAATCACATGCACACACGCATAAGAACAATTAGGGAGAGAAGAGAGAAGATGTGGTTAAGAAGAAAACCCCCACTATAATCTTTTTTGTTCTTGAGATTCTAGTTGTTTTTTTTTTCTTTTTGCTATCTTATATTTTATTACATTTACAAAATACTTAAAAAGAAAACAAAATTAGTTTTAAACTTTAAACCTAAGTCATAACATCAAATCCCATGTTACGACTTCATTGATATCATTACTTAAATTATTAAGTCAACAAGTCACAACAACATGTGGTGGGTTTTAATTACAATGATGTCGTGATACCATAGGATATGACTAATACAGTAAACAATACATTCAAATTCAGTTGATTCATGCCTTGATAATATATCTCACAACTCCAAAGCAATAGTTACAGCTTCATTAAAGACACAACATGAAAGAACAAAGTCATGACTTCATTTAGGTTGTAACTCCATAATTTTGGTCACTACATGAAATATATAGTATTCCAATCATAAATTCTAAAAATAGGTTGTGGCTCCATTCAATTCATGACTTCATTGTTTAGGTCATGACTCTAAACCTTAGTTGCAGCTTCATCAATATGAGTTAATCCTAACTTATACATTCTCCTTTGCATGAGCAAATCCTAAGATATACATTCTCTTCAATGGTATGATTGAGACTATGCATCCAACCATGTTTTTTACTTCTACTTATATTTATATGAATGATCAGAAAACTCAAAGGAAGATTCCATTTAGATTCCACCATGGTTGATTTTATGTCTTCTCTTTTAAGGTAGGATTTTCTTTTAAATGTTTGAGTTTGAGTGTGTATGTTGGATCCTTTACATGTACATTATTAACTTGGTCATCCATCATTTACTAAGTTTTCAAATAATTTACCCTAGTCTTATGGTTAGTTTCTACCCAATAGTGTGAGACATGTCAGTTAGGAAATCATATTAAAGCTTATTATCCTACATACTAGTCTATTATGAGAAAAAATTTATTTGATCAGATATATTTAGATACATGAACAACTAGTATAAATAGAACCAAAGAGTAATTTAACAACTTGATTATTTTTATTGATAACTACTCATGATATGATATTATATTTTTGTGATAGATCACATTATAGGTGTCAAATGGGTCGGGAGGTCTGGTGTCAGCATGAAGACAAGCCCATTTTAGGCATGCCTGGTCCAGCACAACACATAATAGTAGTGTGCCCGGGCTCGGGCCGGCCGCACCCTCAGCTCGTATGTCATGCTAAGCACAGCATGAGTTCCTGGCACATGTGCATTGCACGGGTGACTACACACCAAGTGACGCCTGATGGGAGGACGACATGGTGATGCTCGAAGGGTGACTACTCGGCATGCCAGACGGGTGACGGTGGTGCGGCGGTATGGTGTCGAAACCTTAATTTTCTAAAAAATTGATCAACCCGACCCAAACCAGCCAGAACCAAGGAGGATTTTGGGCCATGAGCCCATACTGGGCCCACCCTCCAAAGAACCATTCCATTCCAGCCCAATTAGGCCCAAAAAGGGCCGTGTCATAGCTAGCCAAGCCCATTTGACACTTCTAAATAATATATGCATTCTAATTTTTAGATATTTTATAAAATTATATAAAAATAATTTGGTGAAAATATTTAAAAATAAAAAGTAATAATCTATCAAAACATATGTCAAAAAGGTTCAAAACCAATTGTATATATCATAGAATTATATACCAAACATCCTAAAATCACACGCATTAATATAATGGCATTATTGAAAGTAAGAATATATATCTGATTAAGATAACTAAGATAATCCTCTATGAGAAAAGTATTATGAAATATTTTTGGGGAGGTATAGTATTAATCAAAATTTACCTAATCAGGTTGATATCATCTTCGATCATTTATCAACACGTACTCTCTTTTTTCCATGATCTTTCTCTAAAATGGAACAAATTTTTATCTATGGCCTCGAGATGTATCTTTCTAGATATTATAATACCTAAAAAAGTACTAGTATTTTTCACCTGAAACTAATAATATTTTAGTGGGTACTGATGTAACCTTTTTAGTAGGACCCATTTTTAGCAAGCTTAGGCAGAGTGTAAGTCCATAAATTATAAATAGACTTATTACTTTTTCTTTCTAAAATTTAGTTATGCTTGGACCACGAGTTAGTATACATCATTATTTATCGACTATATTTAAACTTGTTGGTACACAATTTGATGGCACTCTCATGTAGTTAATATATATATCAATGAGTATAGATCACTTTGATTCTAGAGGGAATGAGTGTTATTAAAAAAGAAAATCTTTTTCATGCTCATATAACATTCTAATCCACAAATTTCACTTGGTATGAGCTCTTGTTGATTCAATAATTGGGATCCATTACTACTTAGGACATAGAGTCTATACTAGGAGAGATGGGCATACTTAGCCCACTCAAACTAGAGACAAGCCTATCAAGGAGTCAATAATCTTGTAAGCAACCCACCTTGTCTCGACCTTCTAAACACTTTCTGAAAATAAACTAGGAAGCTATAATCAATACCAAATTGTATAGATTTTAACATATCCTTTATTTATTTATTATTTTGTATCGTTTTATTACTTCTCTAGGTGCAATTATATTTACCAACACGTTTTTTGATGTACTATTTCATACAATAAGTCATCATACTATGATCGAAGAGATATAATTTTCACTCTATTAGAACTTTGGAACTAGTGACTTGACTTTCAAGAAAGTTTACTCTATGTCTTGAGTATATGTTGTAGGCGAGTGTTCAATGTAAATACTAGTTCAAATGGAAATGTAGATCACCTAAAGGTAAGACTTTTTGCGAGGAAGTTTGGTCAAATGATTGATGTAGATTATTAAGATATTTTTTCTTTAGAAGTCAAGATGGCCTAGTGAAAATTATTATTTCACTATTAGCATCTCTTTGATAAAACATACTCCAACTAGACATCACAAATATATTTCATTATGATGAGTTTGAAGAGGATATATATATATCAGTCACATGCATTCCAAGTAAGACAATTAAATGTAATTTTCAAATTAAAAAGTATTATACGAAAAAAAAATAGTCATCAAAAGTCTAATTAAGAGATTTTTAGACACAATCACCTCATTTGAGTTAGACATGTATATTATAAATTTTTTTTAATTTTTTCTGAAAAGTACTAGTGGAATGATGATTTTGTTGATTGTATATCTAAATGATATTTTATTAAGAACTTACACTTGACTTTGATACCAAATATTATGATCTAAGAGTCCCAATTATTGGCTTTAATACTAAATATTAAGAATTCTAAGAACTGAGAATGATCTTTTATGCCTTATGTTAGGATTTGCTTCTATATCACTTAATAGTTGTTTATACCTTACTTCATGGATAATATAATTGTGTCATTCAATTCTTTATATTCTTCATCACTAAACTCATTTGAACCATTCTTGTTTCAACCACCCTCATCTAATTTTCTTGTGGATCATTCATTTGTTTCAATTCTACTAAAATTGCATGCATACATTATTCCTAATATTACGTGAAGATTACTCAATATTTTATAGTCCACCTTCATATCCCCATGCAAAAAATTCTAATGACTTCTAACATTATGATGGTAATGAATTAGGATATTGTTGTTTGGCTAAAACATGTACCATATACTTTGCAATTGTTTGCTTCTTCAATATCATAAACGGGATTCATATCCAAAAATTCATACATATGTAAAATAACAATCTCTTGTGATAGTTTTTTCCATTCCTCAATGTTGTCAAACTTCTTTAATAAAGCTTTCATCTTTGCTTTAGTTGTGATAAATTGATATAACTCTAATATTCCTATTTGTTTATTCTTAAAGGAATGATTTGTTAGTGTTAATGATTTTTATTGCTAATTATTAAAATAAATAAAAAACATCTTTTAGTGATTTATTCATAATTGACTCACCAATTAGAGGAGAAAAGAGGCTAGTAGGCTTGGGCATTGCACAAGGCATGTCCTAATTGAGCAATTTATGTATCTGCATATCATAGACCAGAATCATGGCTGGACCTGTGTAGTGCCATCCAAGGCATGACACATTACATGCTAGGCCATAGGGTGTCATGCCTTATGTCAGGCAAGGTATAACCGAGGTGCATGGCCGATAGGAAAGGTCCACAAGAAGGATAACCTTGACTTACAAACGTATACTAGAAAGTGGTTTCGATCTGCTTGGCCAGTGGCCAGCCATCCTAGCCATTTAAAAATATATTTTTTTTATCAAAAAGTTGCAATGCTTTGTACATTGGCAGGATTTTGTAAAAAACCTGCTATGTGGTTAGCTATACTAATATATAAATATATTAGTATAAAAATATAATAATATATAAAAATATAAAATATTAATATATAAATATTTAAACAAATAAATATATAAATATATAACATATAAACATATAAATATATGAATATTTGAATATATGAACATATGAATATATGAACATATGAACATATGAATATATGAACATATGAATATATGAATATATGAATATATGAGCATATGAATATATGAACATATGAATATATGAACATATGAATATATGAACATATGAATAATTGAACATATGAACATATGAACATATGAACATATGAACATATGAACATATGAACATATGAACATATAATGAATATGAAAATATGAACATATGAACATATGAATATAGGAACATGTGAATATATGAACATGTGAATATATGAACATGTGAATATATGAACATGTGAATATATGAAAATGTGAATATATGAACATATGAATATATGAACATATGAATATATGAAACATATGAATATATGAACATATGAATATATGAACATATGAATATATGAACATATGAATATATGAATATATGAACATATGAAATATGATTATGAATATATGAATATATGAACATATGAACATATGAATATATGAATATATGAATATATTAATATATGAATATATGAACATATGAATATATGAATATGTGAATATATGAACATATGAATATATGAATATGTGAATATATGAATATATGAATATATGAACATATGAACATATGAACATATGAATATATGAACATATGAACATATGAACATATGAATATATGAACATATGAATATATGAATATATGAATATATGAACATATGAACATATGAACATATGAACATATGAATATATGAACATATGAATATATGAATTATGAATATATGAACATATGAACATATGAATATATTAATATATGAACATATGAACATATGAATATATGAACATATGAATATATGAACATATGAATATATGAACATATGAATATATGAACATATGAATATATGAACAAATGAACATATGAATATATGAACATATGAATATATGAACATATGAACATATGAACATATGAACATATGAATATATGAACAAATGAATATATGAATATATGAACATATGAATATATGAACATAAGAAAATATGAATATATGAATATATGAAAATATGAATATATGAACATATGAACATATGAACATATGAATATATGACATATGAACATATGAACATATGAACATATGAATATTATGAATATATAATTATATGAACATATGAACATATGAACATATGAATATATTAATATATAAATATAATATAATAAAGATATAAACATATTAATATTAAAATATTTAAATATGTAAACATATAAATATATAAACATATAAATATGTAAATATTTAAATATATAAATATATAATTATATAAACATATAAACATCTATATATATAATATATATATATCCAAAATATATTAAAATATAAATATATATTTATATATAATATATAAATATATAAATATATAAATTATATAAATATATAAAATATAAATATATAAAATAATAAATATATAAATATATAAATATTATAAAATATATAACTAAATATAAATATAATAATATATAAATATTAAATATATAAAAATAAAATATATAAATATATAAATATATAAATATCTAATATATATAAATATATAATATATAAATATATAAAATATATA
>JAREIK010005644.1:0-48527 GCA_029783825.1 Sapria himalayana | reverse complement strand
ATTATACCAAAATAATAAAATGAACACTGATACTATTATTATAAAAAACATCATAGTAATATTATTAACTATTATAAAATTAAAAACATTATAATGAGATAAAAAGAAATTAATAAATAAATATATGTAATGTATCATGTTATAATAAAGTGCACTCAAAAACTAAAGAATTAAAAGTATAAATAATTTTAAAAATTAGTAATTGAAAAAGTATGCATAGTACCGCTAACTTCAAACACTACAAGAAAAATCCCATATAGCTAGGGACAATTCCCTAGCAAAATGGGCATTTCCATCCCTAAATGGGATATAGCGATAGATTACCGAGATCAGTTCCCCATCTAAAGTGTTTCTTGCTAAATTTTAGCGACGGAAGTGTCCCTAGCTAAAAAGCTAGCGACGGAAAAATCACTTGCTAAAAAGAAAAATTCTATAGCTAAATTAGTAAGATAAACGAGATATTCGATCGCTAAACAAAATTAATGATGGATTATTCCCTAGCTAAAGTGTTGTCTATAAATTAGCGATGGATATAGTCCATAGCTAATTAAATTTAGCAACAGATAATCCATCGCTAATTATAATATGTCCCTAGCTAAATTAGCTATGGAAAATTCCCTAGCTACATTAGCTAGGGAAAATTCCCTAGCTAATTTAGCAAGATATTTTTCTCTTGTTAATATATCAAGAGAATATTCCCTAGCCATTTTAATTTCAAAAATAATTTTTAATTTAAAAATTTTTAAATTTTTAATTAAATAATTTAATATTTTTATATCAAATTTAATAAAAATTGAAACTATAAATAATTTATAATAAACAAAAAATAAAATCATTTAAAATCTTTATGTAAATTCAATATTCTGCATAATTGAAACAAAAAAATAACAAATTTTATTTGATCTTATTCATCAATGTATCTACACATAGTGCATAAAGTATAATATATCCATTCATTGACGTTGTTTTCTCTCCATCTACTCCTCCTATCATTATTTTTCTACCGCGACAAAGCTGTCCGAGTAACATCATGTAATATCTGGTGAAAAATCCCATCACTTATAGAAACTTTGTAATAGAAACAATGCGGTATCATATCTGTAAGAAAATTAAACAACTCAATCAAATTAACAAAAAAATTATGTTTTGATACATATATAATTTTGTAGTATATATATAAATATATACTAGCATTTCACTTGTACATATATTACTATAGTATATGTACATATAAACAATAGTATAATGTGTACATATAAACTAAGTACAAATATACTCAGTATATACGTACATAAAATACTATAGTATTAAATGTACGTTTATACTGACTTTATTCATACTTATATACCTCATTTGGTGCTGTTGCTGGTACTTCCGCTACCACTCCTGCCGCTTCTGCCATTGCCGTAGTCACTACAAATACCACTGCTGTTGTCGTCGCTGCCACCGCTGCCTCTACTGCTGCCTCTACTGCCGCCTCTACCACCACTATCGTTGCTACCGTAGCTGCCGCCACTACTACTGCTGCCGTCGCTACTACCACCGCTAGTTGCTGCCGCTGCTGGTCACTACAATGGCAGCTGATGCTGCCGGTGCTACTGCTGCATGTCGATGCTGCCGCTGCTACCCTTGCCGCTGCTACCGCTAGTGCCGCTGCCACTGCTACTACTGCCGCCATCGTTGTTGCTGCTGCCTCCTCTACCACTGCTTCCAGTGCTACCACTGCTTCTTGTGCTACCGCTGCTTCCAGTGCAGCCACTGCATCAGCCGCTACTGCCACGGCTTATTGTGTAGCATGTGTTGCTGCCGTTTCCGCTGCTTCTAGTGCAGCCGGTGTAGCTGCCACTGCCACTGCCTCCGATGCTACGGCTCTTGCCGCTGCAGCTCCGCCACTACAGAAACCGCCACTGCCACCACTACTGCCGCCACCCCCACTATCATTGATGCCACTTCCGTTGCCGTCACTACCATCACTGCCACCGATGTCACTGTTACTGTTACTGATAATAAGTTTTTACATACCTATAATAGGCTAAAACTCTACCCAAAAAATTCGGAGACACACAAACATATTCACAGATATATAATAACATTTATTATAGACATGAACAAACACAAATTAAAGTTGATTGTAATACAGCTTCAACAAAAATTTAATTAAATAATTTAATATATTTATATTAAATTGAATAAAAACGAAAACAATAAATGAAAATTGTAAATTAAACAAAAAAATTGATTTACTAACTTATTCTAATACAATATATTAAATAACTAAAACAAAAATATAACAAAATTATATTACATCTTATTAATCAATATATCTACCGATAGTGCATAAAGTATAATCTATCTATGCATTGACATTGCTTTATCTCCCTCTGCTCCTCCAATCACCAACTTTCTGCTGTGAAAAACCTGTCCGATCATGGTGCATCATGTATGTTGAAAAATCCCTTCACCAATACGAGCTTCGAAGGAAAATAATGCGGTACCATATCTGTATGAATTTAAAACAACTCAATCAAATCAAAATAAATATAAAAAAACTATGTTTTAATATATATATATATATATTACTGCAGTAAATATGTACATATATACTAGCATTTCACTCATACATATATTACTGCAGTATATGTACATATAAACAACAATATTATGTGTACATATATACTGAGTACATATATACTCAGTATATACATAAAATACTATAGTATTATATGTATGTATATACCAACTATATACGTATGTATATACCGACTATATACGTATGTATATACCCCATTTGTTGTCGTTGTTGTTGCTCCCGCTGTCGCTGCTGCTACCCCTACTGCTGCCACTACTATGGTTGCTATCGCTGTTGCCGCTACTATCATCGCTGCTACTGATGTCGTCGATGTCACCACTACCGCCACTGCCGCCACTGCCACCGCTGCAGGTGCTGTCGCTCCTACCACCACTGCATGCACCACAATCACTGTTGCAGCCGCTGCCACCACTGTTGCAACCACTACCACCACTGTTGCACCCCCTACTGCCACTACAGCCGGTGCTGCCACTAATGTCACCGCTACCGTTGATGTCGTCGCTACCATTGATGCTGCCGCTGCCACTGATGTCGCCGTTGCCGCAGCTGCCACTACTATCACTGATGTCTCCACATGCTGCCGCTAATGCCGCTTCCGCCGATGCCAGTGCTGCCACGGTCGCTACTGTCGCCATTGCCGATGCTTCTGCCACTACCGCTGCTATCGCTGCTGCCGATGTTTCTTCCATTGCCGGTGTTGCCGCTATTGCCGGTGCTGCCGTCACTGCCACTGCTGCTGCCGCCACTGCCGCCTCTACCACTACTACCATTGCGGCCGGTGATGCTAGTGCTGTCAATGTTGCCGGTGCTGCCGCTACAGCCATTGCTGCCAGTGCTGCCGTCGCCACTGCTACCAAAACAAAATCCAACATTATTCATGTTTTTATATAAATTATATGCAAAATAAAATGCACCTTACTTTATATATCACATTTTAGGAAAATCTTGCAATATAGGCTCTTTAAGAACAACACTGGAATTTTAAAAATAAAGAATAAAATTAAAGATAAGAATAAAAATTAATTTTTTAGTGGACTCATATAATCAAGACAGCTAGAAAATTATGATATAAAATTATTAATATTCAATATTTTTCATATTAGTTATTTTTGACCATCAATTTATCATTAAATATTAGGTCTCATCTCACTAGGCAATAAATCTCAAAAATAGCATCATTAAAACATACATAAAAAATTCAAGTTTAACAAAACTATAATAATTCAAAATAAAAATTAATACATGATATTTTATTCTTGGCCTAGAATAATAATTTTCATCATCAGTTCCATACATAAGCACGCAAAGGCAAAATTATTAAATATGCAACAAAACATAAACTTCACCTCACTAAATCTCATAAAAATTTTAAAATAAAATATATTTGTCCAGAAAGAATACAAAACTAACTAATCATTTTGAAAATATATATCACATGAATATAATGAAGATCATATCTTGACACAATAACAATTATTTTTGTCCAATGACAATAAATATCAAGTTTGAGACTCATCAGACATAATTTCTCTAATTTTTAGAGATAAGACTATTAAGATATGCATTAAGTAGGGACTCCTCACAATGCATATAACAACACAACAATGAGTATGTACATTCAATTTGAATTATACACATATGTGATGAAAAAGAATAGGATTGTCCAATCTATGTCTAGTATATTCACAATTCCTAATTTCTAGATAAAGCTCAGCACGACAATATTGCATTGTAATTCAAATGTGACATCTACCCAAATATATTTTCTTATGTATGATTTTTATGATTCCCTTTTTATTCAAAAAAGTAAGTTGCTATTTCTAAATTAGATAAAATAGAAATACTAATTTTTTCAACATTTTCTATGAAACTCAAAAATAAAAGAAATAGGGCCAAGCAACGAGCAAGAAATTACTCATCTGTGAAACAACAACATGTCGAACATCACTCTCCATGTCACCACTGATGAATTCATACACATCCATCATAGAGTTTCTTCATGTCATCAGTTGATCTGCACACTCATTACTCGTATCAGATTATGTTGCATGAAGCAAAAGTGGTTGTTATGGCCCCCACTGATGAATCGAGTCCACACATCTTTTACTTATCTAAGCCTACTAGAGTGTCCATGGTGTGAAACTGCCAACAGAGGGGGTTTTACCCACACGAAGAGCTTGCAGATGGGAGCCCAATCTACAAGCATTGTTCTCATGTCTATATGAACACCACCGTAAGCTATGACATTATAGATCTTTTGTGAGAACCCTAAAACATTGTTATTGCTACCATTAAATGCACGGTTTGAAGTGTGGGCTCTATTTATTGATAAAAAGCATTTTAATAAAACCTTATATATATACACTAAACTATTATAAATAAAATATAAAAAAATAACACAAATTAAATTATAAAAAATAAATAATTTAAATAAAATAATAGAAATAGATCTTTATTTAATGATAAATGATATTATTTAATAAATAAATAAAATAATATTATATAATAATAAAGTATTCATATATATATATATATATTATATGGTGATAAATTTATAAGAATTCAATTTATCTTTATTAATATAATATAAATAATTATAAAATCATATAATTAAAATCATTTAATCATTATAAATTTAATGTTTGAAGCATTCATTTAATAACCACACTGAAATATTAATTTTTTAAATAATCAAACTTTTTTTGAAGTAATTAAATCAACAATATATTAATCTTAAAATATCAACTTTTTTTCTATTAAAATTTCAGAAAAATTAAAAAATTTTTTTAATAATTCAAAAATTTAAAATCTTTTCGTCATTATATTATTAAAAAATTCCTATAATAATAAAAATATTATTTTATACTTTTATTTTTATAAATATTTACTTATTTATTCGTTTATTCATTTAATTTTATAATTTTTTTGTAATCAAACAATTGTTTATTTTAGTTTTTTATTAGATGTAATTTTTATATATTTTTATATATTAATTAAAATATTTTATAAATATTATAATTATATAATAAATTATATAATGTTTTGTTATACAAATATTTAAATATCATAAATAAATATTTCAGATAAAATTAAGTATAATATTTTAATTAAATTATAATCAAAATAGTTATTTTAATCATATTTAATATAAATTTTTATTAGTATTTATATATTTATTATTTTTTTATAATATCAAATTTAAATTATTATATGAGAAGATTGGGTAATTCAAGGATCGCTCATATATAGACCATGACATACCTTTAATATAGAAAATAATATAAAATATTAAAATTATAATGCTTAAAAAAATATCATTGAAGATTAGCAACTGGAAAAAATTAATTTAAAAACATACTGGAAAAAATAATTTAAAAACATACTGGAAAAAATTAATTTAAAAACATACATAAAAAACTCTTATATAGAAGACAAAATCATTATGTCTTCTCATAAATTGAGTACTCTCATCAAAGCATAAAGAAAATAAATAAAGGTTAGGTGTATGGCCAACTTTAAAGTTACAGTTATGTAAAGAAAACATATAATTGTACAATTATGACTAAGCTATAGCTATGTAAAAAACATACAACTAAGCAATTCTGATTTTTTAAGTAATTAATAAAACCCCAATAATTAAAAAATATACAGCCAAGTTAAGGAAACTGATTTTCATATGAGATTTATGTGAACTACACATTACATCACTCTTCATACAGTGCACTGCACTACACTACACTTCACACCACATTTCACTGTTACACTTACACCATAATGCCCAAACTATTACACATTCACTCTTATTGTGCACACAACACAACACAACACTACACCATACACATTAATACCATGTTGACACCTCTGTTACTGCCACACTATCAGACACTGCATGCACTTTGCCTCAACACCACAGATACTATCACATTGTCAAGTCACTGCACAATACTACGTTGATGCCACAACCATGCCGATAATCCATTAAAATCTTGTCCTCCACACAACACACACACTATCATTGTTCCACATCAACACTAACACTGCATTGACATCACTCTGTAGTCACGTCAGCTATTTACCATGTAGATCTACTGCATAAACTAAGTGCACACATTGTATAGTAACACCATGTAAATGCAGACATATTTTTATGATTTTGAAACCCTAGCTTATAAATTAAAGAAAAAATATTATGATAGAAAAAAGAAAATAAAACACTAAATCATAACTCAAATAGCAAACCCTAATTATAAATAAGAAAAAAAAAAATTGAGCAGGCCATAAATTGGGTGTTCCTATTATTAAAAAATATATATAATAAATGGAGTCGTGGAAGTCATACCCAGTATACAAGATTCCCATTTTAATGAGAGATCTGAGAGAGTTTAATATATCGATAGTTTTACCTCCCAAAAATTATAGAGATTACGTCTAAAAAGTCTCGAACCTGAGACATACTACCATTAGCTATAGATATTTATCATTGTACAAATGCATTATCTCCAATATATATGTAACACAAAAAAATTCCAAGTAATCAATTAGCTCAATATTATTTCACCCAAACATATTAAGAATAATATAATAAATAAACACTCATAAAATTATAATAATGATATTCAAAAATGTTCAGATTATAAATAAATATAATTGATAAGTCATAAGGTAAAGATTTGGGAGAGAAATAAAATGAACACTCAAAAATAATTAATAATTATATCGAAGAATCAATTTAATTATATATAGATAGGTCTACTATTAAATCTATTTTTTATTTAGGTAAGTTACAAAAAATATAAAAAAAATAAAAATATTTATATATGGATTGGAATAGATTAGAACATGGATTAGTTTATGTAGGTCCAAATGGCAAGGTAAATGCCCAACAATGATCATGATGATAAATGAGAATTTACATTGTACGATAATAAACTTAAAAGCAAACCTCTGGATTTAATAAGATATGAGATGTTGAAATATAAGGAAAACAGAGAGTATCACTACTATAATTGCAAAGCATCCTCCAAAATAATAGCTGGTTGATGAAAATCTCTAAAGGTAACTACGTGTGATGCGACATTGCTTAATAGTGCCATATTTCATGCATGTCCACTTCCATTCCTACTAAATTTGATCTCCATGCCTAAAAAATCAAGCTTAGTTGAAATAATTTAACATTCCAAGTGTTGCTTGTTGAATAAACTTGCAATAAGACTTCCAATATATCATGCCAAAAAAAAAAATTCATTTGTATATTTAAAAAAACAAAGTAAAAAAAATAAATGAAAAACAAAAAAAAATCATAGCTAAATTTACTAAAGTTGTATATGGCAATAAAGGAAACTAGAATAAAGACTTAGTTATCTCGATGACAGTTTTAGAATAATTTTTTGAAAAAAATTATTCTAAAAGATGATTTTAGTCCATTTTTTTGCCTAAAAAAATTCTAGTTGTTTAAAAAATTAAATTATCAAAATCCAACTCTTCCAATCCAGATGAATATATAAAATTCAATATGAAAATATTTATGAATTTAGGAAAATATATATGAATATCCAAGAAATATGATTCAACAGAAAATATAAAAGATTTATTAAAATAAAAGAAACAAAACAGACCCCATGTTATTTTGATAGTGCATTTGCGCTGATACTGCACTACACTAATTCCTTGTGGAAACAATCCCACATCCAAAAATATTGTTGCCAAAATATTGTTTTAACTATTTTTAATCACTCACATTTCATTCATTCCAAGTAGTCCAAAAATTTATATAAGGCAATATGTCCTAAACCCTTTTATTATCTCTACCAATAAATAAATTTTACATGAGATAATATGTATCCTCAAGAAGAACAAATAAAAATCAATAATATATTTGATTAGCTCAAATAAAGTGACTACAAGAAATAACCTTGAAAACCAAGCTAAGGTGACTACTTTAGACCGTATATTACATTCTACAATATGAAAACTACACTTGATTGTACTACCCAAAACACTAGTAGTTGCTTCATATATACCTCCATCTCAAGTTTATAATACAAAATTTTTTTTTTCAAGTTTAGTTTGTGTATACTCTAACCGTGAGATATTGTAAAAAAATGAAAATACGTACTGAAAACTTGATCACTATAGAGTAAGTATCATGATATTTCATATCAAATATCTTATTGTATCACATCACTATAAATCTCATTTTAAGTTGATTTGATTTTTCATCAAAACTTGCCTTCATAGTAATCAATAAAATGCATCCAACAACAGACTTTCTCGAAGTTCATGATATTAGTTGTCTGATCTCATTATAGTTAAGGATATACATCTTATAAATCATAGTCTGACACATTCATAAATGAGATAATATCTTAGAAAAAGATCGTGCTAGTATCATCAAGAGAAATAATACAAGAAATAAAATAAAATAAAATAAGAGTGCAACGAACTATGTGAAATCGAGAATTGAGTACACTTCTTCTCTCCTTTTCATTGAGCAATCAAAAGGTCAAGGTCAGAGGAACTGCCTATAAAATTGTTTGGCTCCTCGATAGGATCGCCTCTATCCTATCAAGCTGGGCATGTTTCTCATCTAGTATATACACTAAGTTATGAATGTTCAAGTATCATAATTTCCAACATTATGAGTCTGTATTGGTGCACACACTTATAATACTATGTAATCTAGATATGAAAAAAATCCTTCTACTAGAGAACTCTCACTTTCGCTAGACTCAATATAATCTGAATTTGTTGGCAAGTATGCTGATTCTATGAGAATAATATCATGCTCAAAACTAACATGATCAAATATAGTCAATGAGTGACTCTCTCTATCAACTAAAAGTCTATGCAGGGTTATAGATAAGAGACAGAGTGATGTATCCAAATGTAATATATATATATATATATATATATATATATATATATATATATATATATATATATATATATATATATTCACACTCTTCCTAAGCATGTTAAAGAATAAATCATTATTAAAAAATTAACATCAAAACTCATTAAAATTTTATCAGTCAATGGTAAAAAATATACTCTCTTTGGGAACTAAAGTATCCAAGAAAGACATAACTCAAGGCCTTGGATACAAATTTGTCTCATCCTAGAGAACAATCAAAAAAAAATAAGTGAAACAGAAAACTCTAGAAGACAACAATTTTGGAATACTCTTTCCAAGTAAAAATATGAGTCATCTCAATCAGTTGTATATTCTTCCTTCAGCCACCTTATTTTGTTGAAGGTATGATATTACAAAAAGTCTAGTATATAATATGATGATCTATATAATAAATATTAAATTGATATGACATAAATTATAATATATTATTATTTTTAAATTTTTATAATTTTATCGAATTGAGTTTTTATCAATTTATAAAAAATTTTATCTAAAGAAGACTCCTGATCTATTTAATCATATTTCTATTAGGTTTTCATATGTTTAAGTTAAAGATGTCAATCGGGTCGTGTCATATCGACATAGCATCATAGGAGATAGGCTCGTCTATAGTTATTTGAGATGCAATATGCATTGATATGCAAGGTTCATCGAGGCGAAAGGCACATCGAGGTGGGAGTCACACCCAGTCGCAAGGCGTACCCAGGCGCAAGGTGCACCCTGGCACAAGGCGCATCTAGGCATAGGGCACACCCAGGCGCAAGAATCACCAAGGCGCAAAGCATGCCGAGATGCAAGGCAAACCAAGGCAAAGCGCTTTGAGGCAAAAAACCCTTTTGGAGCATAGAGGCATAAGGGGCAATAAAGGCAAATTTTTTTTGTGACATACTCTACATAAAAATACATAAAATTTTTATATTTAACTAAAGAATTATTTATATTTTTAATCAATTAAAATAAAATAAAAAAAAAAACATTAACATAAAAAATATATATTATTAGTACTTCTCAACATCACTATCATTAAGAATAATAAAATAAAATAATTGAATTTTAACAATCCAATAAATAAAGTTAAAAAATTAAACTTCAAATATAGCATATCAATAATAAAAATAAAATATCATAATATTTTTGTATAACAAAAATTAAAATTTAAAAAGATATACAAAATAAATACTTATAGATCTTGCTCAAACTCTAAATCCATAAAATCATCATGATTATCATTTGTTTCATTATCACTCTTGAACTCTCACTTGTCTTAATCTTCATCTCCTGATAACTGGGTCATTTTTCATCTTCATCAATCAAAATAAAAGTAAAAGTATATTTAAACTTGATGATATTAACTTTGATATTTATATTTTGCTTGAATACTTTTTAATTTTTATATAAACCTTTAGCTCCTCTAGCTCTTACAACAACACCACAAGTTAAATCATTACTCTCAAATGCTAAATTATCTTCTGCAACATATTCATCTTCTTTTTTTTCATCAATTATTTATTGTTATAATTTATATCTTCCAAAAAAATAAAATCAATAATATGATGCTCATTGAATCTTTTTATCAAGGCTCAATTGTACTTAATATACATCAAATCATTCAAGCATTAATATTCCAACTTATTTCTCCTCTTGTTATAAATCTAAAAAAATCATGATTATTAGATTATATATATATTAAATAATATAATAAAGATATTAATTTTTCGTAATTATTTTAATAATTTACATTCTCAAGATATGTTAATTTATTTCACAACCAGATACACTATATATTAGGTTGAGATGGCACAATACAAATTTTTACAAACAATTAATATTAGATCCAAATATACTTCATTATTCAATTATAATTAATATAAATAAATTATCAGCTAAATATTTCATATATTTTAATAAAAAAATATATTAATTTAAATATAGTAAATAACTAAATAAAAAACTAACCTAATAGTTAAGACTTCTTTGGTCGTATGGAAAAATCATAATCAAAAAGGTATTGAGAATGGATGTACAAGTCCAATTATGATATAATCGTATCTTATTCACCTCTCTATTTCATCAATCTCAACATACATTTACATACATCTTCAAAGATTTTTGAATCTAGATTTACTACTAATCTTTTGTATTATAATAAAACTCTGTGTACAAAAATTTCTAGCTGAATATAAGGTTGATGAAGCTGAATCTCTCACTGCCTATTAAGATTTTCATGATTTCCTTATACTTCTTTTTACTCTCATTAAAGCTCTTGATAATTTTTTCTGCCTTTTGCATGAAAACATAAATGAAACTCATTTATGCCTCTTTTCACCGACCACCAAGCAAAGAATATGTACAAGAGGTCTGACACCTTCAAACAAAATATTACAGTATTCTAAAAATGAGGCATAAAAATTATATTTTTTCTCTTTTCCTCTTTTGCCAATTTATAACTTCCTCGAGTTATTTTTTTATTTATTAATACAAGATAAGGTGATGAAAACCATTACAAACCACATCATTGTAAGCCTCAACAACTAATTTTGCTCAATAAATCATCTAATCATATTAAGCAATCCACTTTATTATAAATACAACCACATAATAATATAACTCACTTTATTCTCTTCTTGATATATGATAGTTTTTAATATCTTTCAACAATAAGTCAAGACAATATGCAATACATAGTATCCATTACAAATATTATTTTTTTTATTTCAACAATCTACCTATATAAGTTAAAGTTAAACTTTAATATAGAAATAATATATAATGTGTAATAAACTAAAAAAATAATAAAAAAATCAAATTAAATTTTAAATATTTACCATCACATAATTTGAAATATTATCTATTATAACTTGAATAATATTATTTTGTTAACTTCTTTCACCCAACTATCAAATAATTTAAATAATTTATCTTTCATCTTGATCATAAAAAAATATCAATAGTTTAATAAACATGAATACATGATTTTTCTTTATAAATTCACCATGAAATTCACCAACATTCTTTCTTTCTTATCAGTTCATTCATTCGGTATAATTAAATATCCATTTTACTTCCATTATGTAAAAGATTCTTCATCAAATTCATTATAAGAATTAATTCTTTTTTTAGACTAGTAACTCTCACATCATAAAAATTAAATCTATTATATCTCAAATAATATTGCCCATTTGCCTTTCAAGCATTGGTTAAGAACTAATATAGTTGACTATATTAAATGAATTATAGTATTATATAACTATCTACAAAATAAAATATCAAATTCTTTGTAAGAATTAATTCTTTATTTAGACTAGTAACTCTCACATAATGAAAGTTAGATCTCTTATATTTCAAATCATATTACCCAGTTATCTCAAGCATTGGTTAAGAACTAATATAGTTCACTGTATTAAATGAATTGCAACATCATATAATCATCTACAAAATAAAATATCGGCTCTTTCCTTAATCTCTTACTTGTAATTATTATTGAGAGTGATGCATTGTGGGGCCAGTGCATATGGCATGCCCGAGGCATGCTTGAGCTCAAGGCATGCCTGTAACGCATGGCCTTTGGGTGCTAACATAGCCCAAGGCCCACTTTTCTCAACCAGACGTGTTGGGTAGGACATGGTCGAGTTGGCCACTACCTATGCCCCCTCACCCTAGTTGGTTAGCTAATTTATGACTATTGGGTGCTAACAATGGCTGACTAGCAGATAGCCATGCCCAGTGGCCTATGGCCATAGCCACTTATTGTACTAGCTAGGACAACCTGTTAACCAATGCCTAGTGACCATTAGGCATCAAGCAAGGGACCATGGGCACTAACTTTGTTGTACAGAGTTTGTTTTTAAAATTGAAATTTAATTTTTAAAAATTTAATTATTAAATATAAATTGTATTGCATTGTAAATGAAAATGAATAAAAATCAACTCAATAAAAAACACATCTATTTCATGATTTTGATTTCATCATAATATCACAAATAATAATAACTTAACAAACTAAGTAAAATGCACGACAATCAACAATAGTCAACAATGGTAACATGTGAGTCTTAAGGCATGTCTGAGGCACACATGGGCATTGGGTGCTAACACGGCCCAAAAGCCCACTTTTCTCAGCCACATTGGGTAGGACAGGATCGGGTTGGCCACTACCTATGCCCCTCACCCTTGTTGGTTGGTTGGCCGGTCCTTGGATGTTGGGTGCTAACACTGGCTGCTAGCAGCCAGCCAATTCCTAGTGGCCTAGGCCACAACCATTTGATTGTACTAGCTAGTGTCTTAAGGCGTGCCCAAGGTACACATGGCCGTTGGGTGCTAACATGGCCCAAAGGCCCACTTTTCCCGGCCAAACATTTTGGGTAGGACAAGGTTAGGTTGGCCACAACCTATGCCACCTCACCTTGGTTGGTTGGCTGGTTTTGGTACTAACACTGGCTGACTAGAAGCTAGCCAATGCCCAATGACTATGGACATAGCCACAGAATTAACTGGCTAGGTCAACCCATCAACTAGTGCCTAGTGGCCACTCGGCATCAGGCTAGGTGCCATAGACACTAACTTTGTCATATAGAGTTTTTTTTAAATATAATTTAAATTTTTAACTATTTAAATATTAAAAATAAACTTATTATATTATTAAGGAAAATGAATAAGAGTCAAATCAAAAAAATATATATCTATTTCGTGATTTTGATTTTGATCTTATCACAATATCACAGTAATAATAAATTAGAAAATTAAGTAAAAAACACAATAATCAATAGTAGTCAACAATAATAACATGTGAGTCTTGTAATATCCAAGATAAGTTTGTATGGTTCGGATTGTCACATCACAAGTTTTTGTGAAAACCTCGATACCCTCGATGTCATGTGAGTCATCATCCACTAGTAATTTTCACTGATTCTAAAGACTAATTAATGAATCCTCACGGTCTTTTAAGCATGAGAATATTTTTATGATATATGGTCACAATATCAATCTTATCTAAAATAATATAAATAATCACAAAAAAATAAACTCAATAATATGAAAGATACCAAAAAGATTAGTAAATCACGAATAATCTTAGATAATATGAGATAGATGAATTTGTATGATTTTAGTAATTTTATGAAGAAAGTAGAGAGATAATGCATCTCTTCGGGTTTGATTTTGTGGTGGGAGGGGGACGACGCATTTAAAGTGATTCCTCCCATCAGGAGCGCTTGTAGTAATTCATGCCTTTTTGTCTTTCACAAATGGGCATGCCTCCCCCCAAGCGAGGCACTATGGCAAGGGCATTGTGGTGCCTGCACTTATTGAGAGCCTAAGGCAACTTGCTCTTAAGGCATGACTAAGGAGCCTGGCTGCTGGGTGCTAACATGGCCCAAAGACCCATTTTTCTCAGCCTGGTGTGTTGGGTTGGCCACTACCTGTGTCCCCTCACTCTAGCTAGTTGGCTGGCTCCTAGCTACTGGATGCTAACACTAGCTTATTGGCAACTAGCCGTGCCCAATGGCCGTGGCCACTACCACTAAACTATACTGGCCAGGCCAACCCGTCAGCCAATGCCTAGCAGCCACTAGGCATAGGCGAGAAGCTGTAGGCATTAACTTTTCATATAATGTTAGTTTTTAAAATATAATTTTAATTTTTAAAATAAAAATAAATAAAAATCATAACTCAATAAAAAATATATCTATTTCATGATTTTGATTTCATCATGATATCACAAATAATAATAAATAGAAAACTAAGTAAAAATCATGACAATCAATAGTAATTAGCAATAATAACATGTCAGTCTTCTAATATCCACAATAAATTTGTATGGTTCAGATCGTCACATCTCAAACTTATAGTCAAACCTAGATATCATTGATGTCGTGTGAGTCATCATTCACTAGCAATTATTTCACTTAATCCTAAAAACTTATTTCTGGATCCTCTCAGTCTTTTAAGCATAAGAATGCTTTTATCATATATGGTCACAATATCAGTCTCTTATCTAAAATAATATTTATAATATCAGAATAAATAGGATCCGATATTATGTTAGATATTAGATGAGTCAGTAGATCACATATAATCTTAGATAATATGAATTGATGGATTTATATTATTTTCACTAATTTAATATATCTAAATTCTTAATATAATCATATGATAAAATAGAGCAATAAGTAATATCTAAGTACCGAAATAGCTCTCTCTTATTCGACGAACCATCACATCATTTACCTCTAGCAAACAGAATGAAACAATTATCATATTCAAATAATTTGTTCATATCTATATTAAAAAACTAACTAAAAGACTCACTAAAACTATAATACATAGTGTCATAATATTAAATATATTATCTAATTGTTCATGAATCCTACAATATGTTTCTTCTATTTTATTCATGCATGTGAATAAATATTTTAATATGTTTTATAGCTCTTCCATCTTAACCTTATTATCCATAGATGCAATCAAATAATATAAAGTAAACATTCATAATGTATATCTTCTATATTTGTTAAATGTATAACTAATATTACATATACACTTAAATACAATACATATAGTAAGAGTGTACATAAGTTAAGACATATTTATCATATCATAAAAATCTTTAAAATTTTCAAAAACTAAATTTTTATCTTAAAATCTAAATTATTATTAATAATTTTACTAATTTTACTATTGACGATATTGAATATCAAGTGTTGATAGCCAACACTTGAATTCAACATGAACAATGTATAATACTAATGCAGTATAACATTGAATTTTTTCTTTTTTAAGCCTACTTACGAACATAAAATGTATAGATCTTATTGTCTGCTAGGTATCTTAAGATATTCAACTTTTAGTGAATTTTTTATATTCTCAAATATGAATAAAACAATTTTTATTCATACTTGCACTATTAGATTAATTATATGATACATATACCTAACATAAAAATAACATCTAATGATACATCTCTAATAATTCTCAATAAACATATTAATCACAACACTTATATTTTAAACATTACCAAATATAATACAAAAAATTTTATTTTGAATATCATATTCTCTAAAGATCTTTGAAAAAACACTCATATATAGAGAGTCATAATGAGGATAAACAAACTCATGGGATTATTAATTTTTTTTTATTTAATTTTATATCTAAAAATCAATATAGTGGGTGATAACTTATGTGAATACATTATCACAACTAATCTAAATGTCGAAAGTCACAAAAATCACTTCAATGCTTTTTAAGTTCATTAATTACTAATTATTATGTTATTCCTATTAATTTACCTAGAAATTCTATGATAAATAAATTAAAAGTAAGTTTGCATATATGAATTTATCAAGTATTTCCTTCCAAACTCATTGTCATAAATGAAGTCAATAAACCTTAAGTAGATACAATTTCAAAATTTCACCTCTCAATTAAGTTTGTCTAAGATCTAATGCACCATAATTTTTAGTGTATTAATTGGCATATCTCTTATAGTGGTCAATGCCACCAACAGCCCCTCCTACATATATATATCTTTCATAATATATATATTATATCGAATCTTCTTAGATATCTTTCAAATTTTATTTTAAATTATGCTAAAATGTGTGTATACTACTGAAGTTTGCTTATTTTTAAGTTTTTTAGTCACATGACTCAATGTCATAAAAGAAAACTTAGTTTCGACCCCAAACATTTCTATCAAGCTACAACTATTATCTATATATAAGTCTAATTCATTTTTATAATATTTATTATTTGTTATTTTTTAATTTAAGAGACTAAAGCATGAGAAGAAGAAGAGTCTTTTCTAATCTTTAATTTTTTTTTGTTAATTTATTTATTTATATAAAAATTATTAAATAAAATATATGCAATGTAATATGTATCTTTATTTTATGTGGGCAGCATGTATTTTTTTTACCTTTGCATCATATTTTAATGCTTCGAAGTCATAGCTCATCATAAAAATAACTCTGACATTACGGTAAATTAAAATTATAATTAAAAAAAAAGTATGGGCACAAATAGGATACTATGATACTTTTAAAATATCAAAGAAGAGCGAGAAGAAGAGGGGAGAAAAGACGTATTTACAAATAAATTATGAAAAAAATATATATCAAAATATTATTTATAGATAAAATAACATTATATCAATAAATAATATTTTATCCATTTAACAACCATATATCGAATTTTGCCCATTAAACCATTGGATTCAGATGTAATCCAATAGATAAAATAATTAGATTTCCTTTATTTTGGCCAACAGCACAGCAACAAGTGTTTTCCAATCAGCAAAGAGTACCATTTTAAAATGAATGCTTTTTTCAAATGTGGTCATGCCACATTTCATGTCAATGTGCCTGCCTAAAGGGTCAAACCTGATACGACATGAGGCTCATGTGTTCCCACAGGAGTAGTGCCATAGGTTAGCACAAGTGTGGCCCATACATTATTTTGAACCATGCCATATCAAACCTGATATGTCTAAATTGCGTCATGCCATGGGTCGTGCTCAAGCCACCCATCACACTTGACACCCCTAATTTTATTGTATAAGATTGCATAAGTACCTAATCAAATCAAACTAGCGTATAGGATACAAAATATTAGTAATTTTTTGTAGCTGATATGTCTCATATTTTATAATCAAAATATCCTTAAGAAAATAATAAAGTATTCTCAATTTAACTAGTGATAAATACTCAAGCTGGGAATGTATAAGTAATAAATTCAAAATACTCATATATATAAAGAGATCTCTTATTGTTAAAGAAAGAATATATAATTCAACCTACTTAATCTCAAATAGAATCTTCCTCAGAGTCTGCCAATTATTCAAATAAATAATAATGGAAATAATAATAAAGCTATAATTTTTTATCTAAAAAGATAACTCACATAAAATAAACTAATAGGACAATCAAAAATAAATATGATACAAAGAAGTAATAATTATTAAAGTTGAATAATAGCATAATCAATAACTTTTAAATATTTTTCATTTGGTAATTATAATATTTTCAAGATAAGAAAAGAATATAAAAAATAAAATATAATCACCAATGATATAAATATTTACTCTTGTGTTGATAATCAATAAATATGAAATGAGAGTACAAATAAAATAATCATTGATACTTATAAGAAAAGAATAATTTATTATTATCTTAGAGAAAAATTTTGTATATTCATTCTTAGTAAGTGTTGTGATGAATTGACTCTGTGAAGACCCCTAGATAGCTCTAACTAAAAGTCTATCTCTCTCACTACAACATAATACTATCGATCTATTCTCTAAAAATAATATATAATAATTATTTTTAATGTGACTAATCCTCCAATAATGAATTCACTGAACTAAGACTTTCTTCTATCTACCTCTACTGTGATAATCCAGACAATATCAAAGAATTGTGATTTCTCAAAAAAATACAAAAATACCTATACATAATTCTTTTCTCCCTTTTTTATAGAACTACAAAACACTTATTAGGATTTCTGCACAAAATTACCATCTTTCATTACCACTCACCACCATATGTTGTTGTGCACCCTTAGGGTTTTTTGATAAAAACCCATTGCACATTGCATGCCTCCACCATGCATTATGCCTCTATCATGCATTATGCCTCCACTACCACTTGTCGTACATTGTACACACCTCTTATCGCACACTGTGCGTGCTTGCTACCCTTATGCGAGCACTTTTTGCTCTTACTGTGTGCATTTTTTTTGTTAGAAATAAGTGTAAATGCCCTTCTATAATTTGTAATCCCTAAATCACATATATATCTGTCTCTAATACCATGTTGAAAATTAAAATGTAGAAAAATAATTAAACATTCAATATCAAATATGGCATGCATATCATTGGGTTGGGTTATCCCATCAAATAACATGAAATAAAAAGAAAAAAAAAGGTAAATAAAATCACAACAGAACTCAACCCCCAGTTATGCATCCATTTAACTCCAAACGAAAAATTAAACATCTAAGGTGAAGATTTGTTGATTATCAGACCTTCAACTATATCATATCGACTGTCTGTCATATAACACTTAGAGCACCAATTTGTAGCGAAAATACACTATTGTTATCGAATAGCAGGAGTAAAACTAGAGTGAGTCAAGATGTTCAAATTAGTTTTCAGAGTAAACCAGTGTGAGTCAGGGTGTTCAAATTAGTTTACACCCCTCTTTACTTTAGCCATATATGACAACGGTCAGGTGATGTTTGCACCCAACATTACTTCGGCCAAATTCCATGTTTAGGTTCAGGTGAGCTTTGCACTCAGCATGGCTAGGCCATGCTGAGGTTCGGGTGAGTTTAAACTGAGATTTGAAGATATTAAAAAAATACGACATTACTTTTTTATACCAAACTTGAAAATATTTACAAAAGAAAAATGCATGACTTTAGATATTTAAAAAAATTAAACCAAATAAAAATATATTTACATATTAATGCATTTAAAATGTAAAACATGAAAATACCCTAGCATATAGAATAATTTTCAAATTAAATTATATATTAAGATTAAATATATAAGCCTGTACAATAATTTCAAATTCAAAAATATAGATATATTATATGTGTGTGTATATGTATATATATATATATATATAAGTTAATGTACAAAAGTTTTCTAAAACATTTATATATATACATATATACACACACACACACACACTTATATTTATATAATTATATCCATGAATACTTTTGAAAACTTATATATATAAATCTACTTATATAAATATTATCAAAAACTAATATATATATGTTATTTTGGAAAGGTATGTCTTGGTCTATATATGAAATTATAACTAAACCAAATAGCTAAAAAAAATTTCTAGCTAAATGCATATATGACAAGACCCTTCCCAGACCTTATCTAAACTCTTATCGGGAGGATCCTGCCGGGCACTTCAACGGACTGCTCGAAACCAAATCATCGGATTGAAGAAATCCGAGAAGTAAACCCTCACTTACTAAAGTAGGTTTACTCATTTAAACTCAGAAATTAAATTTTCTTTTTATAAACCAAAATCTAAACATGAAATGCATCAATATTTACAAATATACAAATTTCCAAAAGCTAAATATGTATTGTTCAAGTACATATCCATCTCATACAAAAAGTTTTAGATCATAGGTCATAAGTCGCCCACCTATATAGATAACAAAATGATGATGTCCAGTCATCCTCTATAGCACACAATGGAATATAATTAGCTACAAAATGAACAAACAAGGTAGTGCAACGAAAATATATATCACATACGCTAACATGACAATTTATCATTTGTCTTATGATTTCTTTCAAAAACCTTATGTATATCCCTTAATTATTTTAACCATCACGGGCGATTTAAAAATAACGCCAACGTGAAGCTTACTAAGTCATCTCAACCACTACGTTACAGAATTTACTGCATCGTACGTAGGGCGCTAAAGGTTATCAATGAGCAACTACAATACGGAATTTACTGCATCGCAATTGTAGTGCTAAAACTCTGGGCAACTACAAGCGGAATTTACTGCATCGCCACGTAGTGCCAAACTATACAATTAGCCAACTATGTGTGGAATTGTCTGCTTCGTCACATAGTGCTAACTTTTCACTATTATGAGCGACTACGGACGGAATTTACTGCATCGTCACATAACGCTAACTTTTCTCTATTGTGAGCGACTACGGACGGAATTTACTGCATCGTCACATAACGCTAAATCTCATTATATCTTAAGGAAATTATATGGGTTTTAAAACTAGATTTACTTAGTGTCAAAATCACAAATCTAACTCATTTTGAAACTTCTAAAACTCTCTTTTCAAATATTGTCTTTTTAGATTACTTAACTACGATATTCATTACCAACATCAACCAATTACATGAAATTGGAAAGGATCTTAAGTGGCAAACCACTTACCTTGAAGCCGCGTCACTCCCCATCAAGCTTTTCTACAAGGCTCGTGGACTTCGCTCCCCTGCCCATTACCTACACAATATTCCTCATCATTACTAGTGAAAACAATTTAAATTCTCAAATTTGTAGAACAGAATCTGCACATAGCTTTACTTGGAAATGATTTTGGGCACTCGGGGTTTAAAATTTGCTTAAACTTTTTTCATATAACTTATTCCCCTAGAATTCTATTTTACTCAGAATTTTGAATCACTCAATTTGAATGAGTGAAACTCCACTTATGACCAAAACACTACAACCATACTCAGAACAAAGCAAAATCAGTGAGCTACACGAGTTCACCTTTCAGTCCATATTTGGGAGCCTTAGAGCTACGATTTGCTCTTGGTCCCTTCGATACATTTTTATCCATATCTCTTATGGTTCTTTACCAATTGGAATCAATTCATTTGGATGATTCTAACTTAATTTATAGCCAAAACAAAAATAGGGGTTTTACAAAAATTTTGACATCAATACCTTCAAAAACACAACATTCTCCTTTATTTTTTTTCCATGCTCAAACTTGGTTTCAAACCCTCTAAATTTCATAGCTTATTTACTGTCTAATATGGTCATAACACACACATAAACATTACTTGTTCATTTGAACACTAACAATTCACTCAAAACTTTCATCAAATAGGTTGTGTGTGTGAAAAAACAAATTTTCGTTTAATAATTTTCAAGCCTATAACAGCCCATAAATCAAACCCTAATCTACCATTTACATCCACAAACACATCCTCTAAGGTTATATGTCAATCCCTTAGGTTTTGATACTATTTCTAGTACAAACCCCCAACAACATACAACAAATTCTGCAATATTGCTGAAAATTCCAGCAAAGAAAAGGGAGAATGAGCCAATTTCTTACTTGGTTCTTGACTTAGAGAGTTGAGAGGGAGTTGGGAAAGGATTCAAAGAGAATATTTGAGGCTTGGATGGGCTGGAAAGGGGCTGTCTTCTTCTTCTTCTTTCTTGCTCTTCTTTCCTCTATTCTCCTCACTCTACGATTTTGCCCTAACCAAATGAGACCAAAATCTGATTTTGGTTTGTCTCATGGCCATTTATAGCCTCAAAATTTTCCAATTTTCAAGTTGGCCCTAAATTTTTTTTTATATTGAAATTGTAACTTGTTTTATTTCTATTATGGCCCATCTCTACTTGTTTTATAACTTACATGTCCTTTATGGTCTATTACAATGGTACCCTTGTACTAGCACCAAAATTCCGGATTCCGTAATTTATTATTTCCTAATTTCATCTCCAAAATATTACATTGGGACACTTAGTGCTTTTATACGCCCCTACAGCATCATGTACTATATACTCTCTCGGAACGGGGCGTTATTACTAATCGTCAACCTTAAATATATAATTCTCTAATACCATGAGATTTAATTAATCTAATGTAGAGATTTATTTTATGTTTCTAATCCATCTTTTAACACTAAGAGATTTTAGATAGAAACTAGGGGTTTACAATTTCTTCCCCCCTTTAAAAAATTTCGTCCACGAAATTTAAATTGCGTACCTTATTCAAACAACTGAGGTTATTGGGCACGCATCTGTGCTTCGGGCTCCCATGTAGCTTCTTCTACCCCATGATTTCGCCATAGCATCTTCACTAGCGGAATCACTTTATTATGCAACACTTGATCTCTACGATCTAGGATTTCTACTGGATGCTCCTCGTAGGTCAAGTTTTCCTTCAACTGAATAGGTTGCTCCTTAAGAATATGTGAAGGGTCAGCTATATACTTACGTAGCATGGAGACGTGGAACACGTCATGGATATTGGCTAACTCTGACGGTAGCCTCAATCGATAAGCCACTTCACCCACCTTGTCTACTATCTCATAGGGGCCTATATATCGTGGACTCAACTTTCCACGCTTCCCGAACCTCAAAATACCCTTCCATGGCGAGACTCGTAAGAATACTTGATCACCCATTTCAAACTTCAGATCTCGTCTTCGATTGTCCGCATAGCTTTTCTACCTGTCATTTGCTATCTTCAACTGCTCTCGTATCATATTTACTTTCTCAGTTGTATCTTGGACAATCTCTAGGCCAATTAATCTTCTCTCCCCCACTTCGTCCCAACAGATTGGGGTTCTATACTTTCTGTCATACAATGCCTCATAGGGTGCCATACCAATACTAGACTGATAACTATTGTTGTAGGAAAACTCTATCAATGCTAGGTAATTATCCCAGCTTCCCTTAAACTCCATCACACAGGCTCTCAACATATCTTCGAGAATCTGAATGGTTCTCTCTGATTGGCCATCTGTCTGTGGGTGGAAAGCAGTACTGAAGTGTAATGTGGTGCCCATAGCATCTTGTAGCTTCGGCCAGAATCGAGAAGTGAAGCAAGGATCTCTGTTCGATACAATGGACACTGGTGCGTCATGTAGCCTCACAATCTCATCTACATACAACTGCGCATATCTTTCTAGGGAATAAGTATTATTGGTAGCAATGAAGTGGGCCGACTTCGTCAACCTATCCACAATAACCCAAATAGCATCATGTCCAAGTTGTGTCCTAGGAAGTCCTGTCACAAAATCCATCGTGATCCTTTCCCATTTCCACTCAAGAATGGATAAAGGCTATAGTAAACCTGCAGGTTTCTAATGTTCAATCTTGATTTGTTGACAAGTTAGGCACTTAGATACGAACTCTGCTATCTCTCTCTTCATACCACTCCACCAATAGTGGTCTCTTATAGTCCGATACATCTTAGTATTCCCTGGATGCATCGCATATGCTGATGAGTGTGCCTCTTCCATGATTTTTTCTTCAACTCTATCACATCTGGGACACATAATATCTAGCCCAACACTAGTGTCCCATCACCTCGTAAGGTGAAGTTACTCTATTGTCCAGCCTCTATCTTGCTTCTCAATTTCATCAAATACTGGTCTTGAGCTTGTAAGTCTCTAACCCTGTCCACTAACGCTGGCCGAACATGAAAAGCTGCTACTAAAGTACCTGACTCTGCTGTCTCTAAACTGACCCCCATAGATCTTAGTTCTACTAGCATTGGCAAGTATTCTACTTTAAGTTGAGCTAGGGAACTAGAGGGCTTTCTGCTTAGCGCATCTGCTACTACATTTGCCTTGCCTGGTATTCAATGGTGCAGTCATAGTCTTTGATGAGTTCTATCCACCTCCTCTGTCTCATGTTCAAATCTTTTTGTGAGAATAGATATTGTAGGCTTTTGTGATTAGTAAAGATCCTGCAAGGTACTCCATAGAGGTAGTGTCGCCATATTCTCAACGCGAAACACTACAGCCACTAACTCTAAATCATGCATTGGATAGTTTATTTCATGCTTCTTTAATTGCCTTGAAGCATAAGCTATCACTCTATCACGTTGCATCAACACACAACCTAAACCTTGCCTGGAGGCATCACAATATACTGTAAATCCCTCACTTCCTGAGGGGAGTGTAAGTACTGGTGCAGTAGTCAGTCTTTGCTTTAACTCATCAAAACTCTTCTGACAGGCATCTGACCAGATGAACTTCTCTTCTTTTCTTGTTAACTTGGTCAGTGGAGTAGCTATCTTTGAAACCATTCTACGAACTTTCTATAGTAACCAGCTAAACCCAAGAAACTTCTGACTTCAGTTACATTTGTGGGTGGTTTCCAATCTACAATGGCCTCTATTTTCTGAGGGTCTACTGAAATACCCTTGGCGGATACCACATGTCCCAAGAATGCTACTCGATCTAACCAAAATTGGCACTTGATGAACTTTGCATAGAGCCAATGCTCTCTCAGAGTTTGTAATACTATCCTCAGATGCTCTGCATGCTCCTCTTTACTACTTGAATATACCAAGATATCATCGATGAAGACTATGACGAACTTGTCTAAATAAGGTCTGAAGACACGATTCATCAAATCCATAAAGGCTGCTGGAGCGTTGGTTAGGCCGAATGGCATCACCAAAAATTCATAATGCCCATATCTAGTTCTGAAGGCTGTCTTGGGAACATCTTCCCTACGCACCTTCAACTGATGATACCCTGATCACAGATCTATCTTCGAGAAGACCTTATCTCCTTGTAGCTGATCAAATAGATCATCGATTCTTGGCAATGGATACTGATTCCGGATGGTTACTCTATTGAGCTGTCTATAATCGATGCATAAGCGAAGGCTCCCTTCTTTCTTCTTAACAAATAACACCGGAGCTCCCCACGGTGATGTACTCATCTTAACGAAGCCTTTACTCAACAATTCTTCCATTTGCACCTTCAATTCTTTTAGCTCAGTTGGTGCCATCCGGTACAGCGCTATAGAGATGGGATTTGTGCCAGGCGCTAGCTCAACCTCAAATTCAATCTCTCTGTCTGGCGGTAACCCTGGTAGATCCTCGGGAAATACATCAAAGAACTCGTTCACCACAGGAACTTCTGCCAACTGCATCTCACTGTTGCCAGATTCTATTGCATACACTAGATACCCCTGACATGCTTTACAGAGCATCTTGTTTGTTTGTATTACGCTGATTAAACTTGTAGAAAGTATCTTTCTCTCTCCACAAAAGATCACTTCTGGTTCCCCAGGCTGACTAAATTGGACCTCTTTCCTGTAGCAATCGACGGTAGCGCGATATTTAGCTAACCAATCCATGCCTAGAATGATGTCAAAGTCATGAATATCGAGCACTATTAGATTAGCCTCGAACTCATGACTTGCTATAGTCACTTTAATTCCCTTGTAGACTCTATTCGCAATAAGAAAATCACCCGTGGGAAGTGACACTATTATACTACACTTAGTCGGTCTCATCTCTATACCGACTCTCTCTATGAACTCCTGAGAAATAAAAGAATGGGTGGCTCCTGAGTCCACCAACACATGAGCATCAGTATCAAATAAAGAAAGGGTGCCTGTGACCACATCTGGGGTTGCATCGGCCGCATGCTGGGTCACCATATATACTTTGGCAGCCTGACTTTGAGGTCTACCTGTCGGTGCTCTGGATGCTCTACGAGGCTGTCCTCTAGGGGGGTATGCCTCTACCTGCTCCGCCACTAGGTTGCCATGCACTAGTAGCTCCTCCAGTCTGGGGGCCTCCCCTATCGGGTCCACGACTCCCACTGGTCTGCCCCTGAGCTGTAGATATGGTCTCTGACGGACACGACGCCACTGCACTTGGACAGTCCCTCATGAAATGGCCCTCTTGGCCGCATCTAAAACACCCAGTCCTACCCTGAAGACACTCACCGGAATGTGATCGGCCACATCTACTGCACATTGGTCGGCTCCTCCAACTCTACTGGCTCCTGGAACCTGCTGATGACCGAACAGAACTATGATTGACCTGGGGTCTCTGACTCTGCTGCTGACTCTGTGACCATGCTGGGCGCTGACCACTCTTAGGCATCTTACTGGCCTCTTTCTGATGGCTACCGGTCCAGCTCCTCTTCTGAATGAATTGTGACTTTGACTTCAGGGTGGTCTGTGCACTCTGCTCTACTCTGGTGCCTGCCTCCACCAATTGCCCATATCTGGTATGTGATGCAGATGTCACTATGGTCCTAACTACGGGGTTAAGACCTGCCATAAATCTATTGATCTTCTTTTGTTCATTCTCTACGAAGAAAGGAACTAGGCAAATCAACTCTGTTAACTTCTTTTCGTACTCTAGGACTGAGGAGTTCCCCTGCTCCAATCTATAAAAATCTTCAACTTTGGCATCTTTATAGCTTTTAGGAAAAAATCTCTCTGTAAATTCTCTCTTGAACTTCGCCCATATGACACCCTCTGGGCGTGCTCTCTGATGCGCCTTCTACCAGTCTTTGGCACGATCTTTAAGTAGGAAGGCAGAATAGGAGACCCTCTGCTCCTCTGTACACCCCATCATCTGAAAAATCTCTTCGTTTGCCTCTATCCAAGATAACGCTCTCTCTGGGTCTCCGCTACCATCATACGGCTTTGCGCCTAATTTACTGGCGCGCTCAATCGATATCCCAGACTCTCGCGGCTGCTGAAGAGCCGCTGCTAGCATCTGTGCCATCTGTTCCATCTACCCTGGAATAGGTCCTGGGGTAGGCTCTAGTCGTACTGACTGTGATGGTTGTTGGTGTGCAGAACTCTCTGGCATGTTGATAGACTCGTCAACCTGCTCTCTATCTGGTGTGGGTGCCTCTGTGGCTGCCTGTTGCGTCCTCGGATGACCTCGACGCTCCATAGCTAACTGTGTACTAGTATCCTATATAGACAACAAAACAAAATTTCAAGTTCAGCCACTAACTCAATATAATCTGGCATGATAATTCCATGCAATATTTAACTCACAATTTGATGCATATTCATAATATGTTGAATTCGAGTATTATAACTCATGCTTTAGCTTATGCAATCAATGAAAACATAACTCTTGAAATCTGAAGAATGATGTGTACACAGAATAACTTCATGCCTTAAGCATAACTAGTACACAATTTGTATGAAATAGTTCAAACTATTCTCTTAAAACTTTCTTTCAACTGGACGGGAACCTCCCTCTGATACCAACTTGACAAGACCCTTCCCAAACCTTATCTAAACTCTTATCTGGAGGATCCTGCCGGGCACTTCAACGAACTGCTCGAAACCAACTCGTCGGATCGAATAAATCCGAGAAGTGAACCCTCACGTACTAAGGTAGGTTTACTCGTTTAAACTCAGAAATTAAATTTTCTTTTTATAAACCAAAATCTAAACATGAAATGCATGAATATTTACAAAGATACAAATTTCCAAAATCTAAACATGTATTGTTCAATTACATATCCATCTCATACAAAAAGTTTTAGATCATAGGTCATAAGTCGCCCACCTATATCGACAACAAAATGATGACGTCCAGTCGTCCTCGATAGCACACAATGGAATATAATTAGCTACAAAATGAACAAACAAGTTAGTGCAACGAAAATATATATCACATACGCTAACATGACAATTTATCATTTGTCTTATGATTTCTTTCAAAAACCTTATGTATATTCCTTAATTATTTTAACCATCACGGGCGATTTAAAACTAACACCAACATGAAGCTTACTAAGTCATCTCAACCACTATGTTACGGAATTTACTACATCGTACGTAGGGCTCGAAAGGTTATCAATGAGCAACTACAATACGAAATTTACTGTATCGTAATTGTAGTGATAAAACTCTGGGCAACTATGAGTGGAATTTACTGTATCACCACGTAGTGCCAAACTATACAATTAGCCAACTACATGTGGAATTGTCTGCTTCGTCACATAGTGCTAACTTTTCTCTATTGTGAGCGACTACGGACGGAATTTACTGCATCGTCACATAACGCTAAATCTAATTATATCTTAAGGAAAATATATGGGTTTTAAAACTGCATTTACTTAGTGTCAAAATCACAAATCTAACTCATTTTGAAACTTCTAAAACTCTCTTTTCAAATATTGTCTTTTTAGATTACTTAACTACCATATTAATTACCAACATCAACCAATTACATGAAATTGGAAAGGATCTTAAGTGGCAAACCACTTACCTTGAAGCCGCGTCACTCCCCATCACGATTTTCTACAAGGCTCGTGGACTTCACTCCCCTGCCCATTACCTACACAATATTCCTCATCATTACTAGTGAAAACAATTTAAATTCTCAAATTTGCAGAACAGAATATGCACATAGCTCTTATTGGAAATAATTTTGGGCACTCGGGGTTTAAAATTTGCTTAAACTTCATTCATATAACTTATTCCCCTAGAAGTCTATTTTACTCAGAATTTTGAATCACTCAATTTGAATGAGTGAAACTCCACTTATGACCAAACACTACAACCATACTCAGAACAGAGCAAAATCAGTGAGCTACACGAGTTCACCTTTCAGTCCATATTTGGGAGCCTTAGAGCTACGATTTGCTCTTGGTCCCTTCTATACATTTTTAGCCATATCTCTTATGGTTCTTTACCAATTGGAATCAATTCATTTGGATGATTCTAACTTAATTTATAGCCAAAACAAAAATAGGAGTTTTACAAATATTTTGACATCAATACTTTCAAAAACCCAACATTCTCCTTTATTTTTTTTCCATGCTAAAACTTGGTTTCAAACCCTCTAAATTTCATAGCTTATTTACTGTCTAATATGGTCAAAACACACACATAAACATTACTTGTTCATTTGAACACTAACAATTCACTCAAAACTTTCATCAACTAGGTTGTGTGTGTGAAAAAAACAAATTTTCGTTTCAATAATTCTCAAGCCTATAACAGCCCATAAATCAAACCCTAATCTACCATTTACATCCACAAACACATCCTCTAAGGTTATATGTCAATCCCTTAGGTTTTGATACCATTTCTAGTGCAAAACCCCCAATAACATACAACAAATTCAGCAATATTGCTAAAAATTCCAGCAAAGAAAAGGGACAATGAGCCAATTTCTTACTTGCTTCTTGACTTAGAGAGTTGAGAGGGAGTTGGGAGAGGGTTCAAAGAGAAGATTTGAGGCTTGGATGGGTTGGAAAGGGGCTGTCTTCATCTTCTTCTTTCTTGATCTTCTTTCCTCTATTCTCCTCCCTCTATGATTTTGCCCTAACCAAATGAGACCAAAATCTAATTTTGGTTTGTCTCATGGCTATTTATAGCCTCAAAATTTTCCAATTTTCAAGTTGGCCCTTAATTTTTTTTATATTGAAATTGTAACTATTTTTATTTCTATTATGGCCGATCTCTACTTGTTTTATAACTTACATGTCCTTTATGGTCTATTACAATGGTACCCTTGTACTAGCACCAAAATTCCGGATTTCGTAATTTATTATTTCCTAATTTCATCTCCAAAATATTACATTGGGACACTTAGTGCTCTTATACGCCCCTACAGCATCATGTACTGTATACTCTCTCGGAACGGGGCGTTATTACTAATTGTCAACCTTAAATATATAATTCTCTAATACCATGAGATTTAATTAATCTAATGTAGAGATTTATTTTACGTTTCTAATCCATCTTTTAACACTAAGAGATTTTAGATAGAAACTAGGGGTTTACAATATATTTTGAAAAAAAAATATTTAAAGAATTATAGATTCTAATTGTATATAAACTAATAAAAAATAAATTCAGATAATTATTTAGTGACAGATTTAAATTAGCTGGGAAAAATCTGTTGCTAATAATTATCTAGGGAAATTCCGTCAGTAAATTCTCTGTTTTTCTTTGGGTAGAAATTACGAATATTCAGTAGCAGATTATGTCGGATATAATTACGTAGGAAAAATTCATCACTAATAATTAGCTAGAAAAATTCCGTTAGTAAATCCATCGCAAAATTATGGATTTTATTTTCTAGGGAAATTCCATCATTAAATCCATCACTAATTTATGGATTTTATTATCTAGAGATATTCGCTTGCTAAATCCTTAGTTAAAATACGGATTTTATTAGCTAGTGAAAATCCATCGCTAAATCCCTCTCTAAATAAATAATTTTATTAGCAAAAAAAAAATCTATCGCTAAATCAATGATTTTTTTAGCAAAGGAAAATCCATCGCTAAATAAAGGAATTTATTAGCAAAGGAAAACCCATCGCTAAATCAAGAATTTTATTAGCAATGGAAAATCTGTCACTAAATCCATCACTAAATCATTGATTTTATTAGCAAGGGAAAATCTGTCGCTAATTCTGTCACTAAATCATAAATTTTATTAGCAAGGGAACATCCGTCACTAAATCCGTCACTAAATCATTAATTTTATTAGCAAGGGAAAATCTATCTCTAATCCCGTCGCTAAATCATAAATTTTATTAGCAAGGGAAAATCTGTCGCTAAATCGGTCGCTAAATCGGTCGCTAAATCATGGATTTAATCAGCAAGGAAAAATTTGCCACTAAATCAACCGCTAAATCATGGATTATATTAGCGAGGGATAATTCATCGATAAATCTATTGCTAAAAATTAACTAGAGAAAATCCGTCACTAATTTCATGCTTTTATTAGCGAGGGATTTTCAGTCGTGATATCCATCGCTAAATTTTCCATTTTTTTGAGTTGAAGTTACCAAAATTTTCTGTCGCTAAATCCATTGCTAAAATTGCCACTTTTTTTGAGCGGATTTTATGAAAATTTTTTATTGCTAATGCGTTGCTAAATCCCCCGCTTTTTTTGAGCGAAATTTTCGAAAAATTTTCTCTCGCTAATTCGTCACAAATCCGTTGCTATTTTATTTTTCCAAAAAAAGATCATAAATCACTTGCTATTCCCTAGCTAATTCCTTATAATTTAGCTAGGGATTGATCCCTAGCTAAATTGATATTTTCTTGTAGTGAAATAGTTGAGATATTTAATTAATAAAATGATGATATGTCATATTATTGTTAACTCATAACAAATATGTGAAAGCCATAGAGAAAAATCTAGAATGCTGCTTTCTAGAGCAATATAGTGATTTAGTGGGAAAATTGTATGATGAACATCATGTTGGACTAATTGTATGGTGATTAACTTCTGATAAATAAACAAACATAAGTTGCTGCTTTGAGAGATAGCCAAATATTAATTGTCCTGCATTGATTAAAAACTAGGATGATCTTGAGGATGATCAATAACTATATATGTATAATTATTTATAAATATTTGTATAACTATATAAATCTTTTTATAACTATATTTTATTATATTTGTAACTATGTAAACTAATTTTATAACTATATCCACAACTATATATAACTATTTTTTAACTTAATTATAATATATAACTATATGTATAATTCTATATAACTAGATTTCTAATAAAATATACTATATGTTTAATAATATATAACAATATTTAATTGTATTTTACTATATAAATATTTGTATAACTATGTAATACTCTATATAATTCAATATAACTATATTTGAAAATATCTATACAGATATGTATTCATATAATTAATCTATTTATTTGTTTATAACATTGTATATATTTTTATATAACTACTTATAACTACTTGTATGAATATATCTTTATATAACTATATGTTTAACTATATATAACTCAATTTTTAACTATATATACTATAAGTATAAGAACATATAACTATAAATAATTGTTTTTGACTATATGTATAACTATAAAAACATTATACATAAATATATTAAAATTTATAATAAACATGTATTTACTAAATATTTTTATAAATTAGTATAAAAAAATGTATTTTAGTATATCTATACCTATACATAACTATATGTATAAATATATGATATTATAAGAAAAAATATATATATACCTACATGTATAAATATAAGTTAAACTCTATGTGTATTTATATGTATAACTACATGTATAACAACATACAACATTATGTTTAATTATGTGTATAACTATATATAAATATTTGTAAAACTATATAAAACTTTATATAATTAAATATAATTATATTTTTAACTATTTATACATATATGTATACATATATGTAAATCTATATATTTGTTTATAACTATGTATATATTTATGTAAAACTAAATATAACTACTCGTATGAATATATATATATATATATATATATATATATTACTAAATGTTTAACTATATATATTATTTTTATAACTATATATATTATATGTATAATAACAATTAACTATAAATAATTCTATCTTACTATATGTATAACTTAAAAAATTAATATATAACTATATTTTAATATATATTTAACAACATATATTAAATATACATTTATATATATTAGTATAAAAAATATATTTTAGTATATCTATACCTATACATAACTATATGTATAAATATATTAAATTATATTAAAAAAATATATATACATACATGTATAAATATAAGTTTAATTATACGTGTAACTATATGTATAACCACATGTAACTATATTTATAATTTTATATATAAAAACACACAACATAAAGTTTAACTATATGTGTATAGCTATATATAAATATTTGTATAACTATAAAAAACTCTATATAAATAAATATAACTTTATTTTTAATTATGTATACATATATGTATGAATATATGTAAATCTATATAATTATTTATAACTATACATTTATGTATAGCTACTTATAACTACTTGTATGCATGTATCTATATACAACTATATGTTTAACTATATATAATTATTTATAACTACATATACTATGTGTATACTAACATATAATTATTAATGGGATAATACTAATTTGTTGCACTAACTTGATTAAATGGCAAAAGATATATAATCAACAATATGTAAGCACATAGCATGAGAGTGTCCATTGGTCAGTCTCATATATGGTATAATACAATTAAGGTACACTTACCTAATACTAGCCCTTAGGCCTCAGACTCATATATGAACTTATGTATGACAAAAGATGTAATATCTGATAGTTTTGTATATAAGAAAATTTGTTTTTCTTTTATGTAATTCCTCATTCTAACACTGCATTCTCTGTGTGTCTCTCTCTCCCTCTCTAATTCTTTCTGTGTCACCCTCTTCCTCTTTTTCTTTCTGTGTAACACTCTCTCTCTTGTTAATTTCATTCTCGCTCTCCTTTCTTACTTGTTATTTCTCTCTATCTTTCTCTCTTTCCCTCTCTCCCTCCCTCTCCCTTTTTCTCCCTTTCCCTCTCTCTCTCTCTCTCTCCCTCTCTCTCTTTCACCATTTCTCTCCACCACTCTCTACCCCCTTTCTCTCTCTCTCTCTCTCTCTCTCCCTCTCCCTCTCCCTCTCCCCTATCTCTTTCTCTCTCCCTCTCTCCCTCTCCCCTCTCTCTCTCTCTCTCTCTCCCTCTTTCCATATCTCCATTTCTCTATCCCTCTCTCTCTCCCCACCTTCTCTCTCCCTCTCTTTTCCTCTCCCTTTCCCCCTTCAAACTTTAAATGTCTTTCATCTTTGCTTTCCTTTCTTGTACATTATCATATTTTGCTCCCTTTATATAGGAATACCATGATATCTATTCATCTTTATCATGTTAATATTGCTCTATCTATTCATGTAGATTCTACAAATGCATTGCCTCGATATTCATGATATTTAATTTTTAAATATTCATCTGTAAGTAATTTTATTTAATTATTAGTATATTTTGAAGTAATAGAATGTTTAATTCAAAATAATATATGAGAATTATTTTTTGTAAATATAACATGGCAAAATGACTTCATATCATAAGTGGATATGCTATAGGTTTATGAATGCAATTTTGAATAAAGATTTTTTGAGTGACTTAAAACTTTCATTAATTTTGCATGTAGTCAATTGAGATGGATGGAGAAAAAAATAAGTGTCCATGTAATCATCGCAAGTGTCAGAATATCCCTTTTCATGATGCAAACACTATAAGATACCATTTGGCTAAATATGGCTTTGTGCCAAATTATTTTGATTGGATATATAATGGGGAAAGTACAATGGATTTGAAATTTGACCAAAATGAGTGTATTGAATCATTTGCTTGTGGTGAAGAAGCATCCAACACATACCATAGAATGATTACGGAAGCTGCTGGTGCCGACTTCAATAAGGATTACATGGATGAACCACCTAATCCTAAAGCTCATAAATTTTATGAAATGCTTAAAGCTACAGATAAAGAGTTGTAGCCTAGTTGTAAAACACATTTGCAATTGTTACTTGTGTCTCGACATATGAGCATTAAGTTAGAAAATCATATGTTTGAGAAATTATTTGATCAAGTATCTAAACTGATGAAGCAGATTGTTCTGGATAATAATTTGATCACTAATAACTTTTACAACACTAAGAAGTTAAAATGATTAATGGGTCTTCCAGTAGAAAAAATTAATTGTTATTTCAATGGATGTATGTTATATTGGGGTGGTGATAGTGATTTAATTAGCAGTAAGTTTTGTGATCATTCTCGATTTAAGAAGACATCTCATGTTGTAGATACGTGACAAAAATTGAAAGTTGCATTTAAAAAGATGTATTATTTTTTATTAATTCCTCGATTACTCATACTATATGCATCAAATGATATAGTAATGATATGAGGTGGCATTCTGAGTAAGAGGTTGAAGAAGGGGTAAAGCGTCATCCATCCGATTCACTTGCTTGGAAGCATATTAATTATATACATCAAGATTTTGTAGCTGAAAGTCACAATGTAAGATTGGGTCTCTACATAGATGGATTTCAACTATTTGGGCAATCTGGATAATAGTATTCAACATGACCAGTGATTGTGGCACATTATAACTTGCCTCTGTGGTTGTGTATGAAGGAGCAATATATGTTTTGGTCAAAAGTGGTTATAGGGCCAAAAAATCCGAAAGACATGTCGGAAGTTTTCTTACAGCCTCTTATAGTATAGTTAAATCATTTGTGAGATGTTGGTGTGAATACATATGATATCTCAAAGAAGTAAAATTTCATTATTTGGGTGGCCCTTATGTGGACAATAAGTGATTTTTCTACATATTCAATGTTGTATGGCTAGAGTATTGCAGGACAATTCACATGCCCACATTGCATGAAAAATTATGATGCATTTACCCTCAAATTTAGTGGTAAATAGTCATGGTTTGATAACCATCGTAAGTTTATACATATGAATCATCCATTTCAAAGAAATAGAACTGCATTTCAAAAAAATAAAACTGATATGACAGTTGCACCAACAGTTAGTTCAGGAGATGATATTATAATAGAGATTTAGTGTTTGAGTTTGAAGAAAGTAACTAAAAAGGATGCTACTGGAAGTAATGGACCAATAGGCAAAATATTTGGCTATAGTAACTGTAGTATATTTTGGGACTTTCCCTATTGGAATTCCTATATAATTCGTCATAACTTAGATATGATGCATATTGAAAAAAATGTGTTTGACAATGTTTTCAACATTATCCTTGATGTAGATGGAAAAATAAAAGATACTTTAAAATCTGGAAAAGAGCTGAAAGATTAATGTCGGCATCCTGAATTTAAACTGAATGAGGCAACAACAAAATTCTCTAAAGCTCACTACACACTTGATAAGAAGGCAAGATAGATATTATGTGAATGGTTTAAAAATTTGAAATTCCCGGATGGATATGTGTCAAATATGGGTAGATGCGTGGATATGAAAAATCTTAAGTTATTTTGAATGAATGGTCATGATGATCATGTATTTATGTAGATATTAATACATATTACATTCCATGAATTACATCCACTACGTGTTTGGAAGGTCCTTACCGAACTTATTTTGTTTTTTAAATAGCTAACTGCAACCACAATTAAAATAGATAACATTGTGAGGTTGGAGAATGACATTCCACTTATTATTTGTAAGCTTTAGCGGATATTCCCACTGAGTTTTTTTTGACTCAATGGAGTATTTCCGGTCCATTTGACATATGAAGCAAGGATAGTAGGTCCAGCACAATATAGGTGGATGTATCCTTTTGACAGGTAAATACATATAATTTGCTGTGTTTTATTATTTCATACATAAAGTAATATTATAATTTAATATAATTGAAACCTAACATTGTTGTTGTAGGTATCTTTGTAAGTTGAAATTGAATGTTAGAAATAAGATAAAAGTTGAAGGTTCATTTTGTAATGCATATTTAGTAGAAGAAGCATAATCATTTTGTTCTTATTATTTTGAGGATCATGTCAATACAAAGAATAGAAATGTGCCTCGAAATGATGAAGATCATGCGATGGTAGAAGATGATTTTGTGGACAAACTATCTATCTTCAAGCACCCTAGAAGATCATTTGGAAGAGCGATAAAAAGATGTATGATAGATGAAGAGTACAAAGCAACCCAGAACTATGTTTAACTTAATTGTGAGAAGGTTTCACCATAAATTGTGTAATTATACCCAAAATGGTTGCAAGTTTAATCATATTTTAATTTTATCTTTAATAGGAATTATTAAAAATTGATATACATTTTTTATCTCTTTTTATATTTGTGCATTATTTATGTTGAGCAATTAAAATATAGGCAACCAGCAATATCCAGTAATTATGTCAATTATATGCTATAAACTGTATTTGTGGATTGGTTCAAATATTATGTGAGAATTATTAAGTTTTAAATTTTTAAATTATTTAACTTATAAGTATCTTTTATTTTTTTAATATCATTTGTTAAATTTATATCATAGGGAATTGATCCTTCAAATGGAGATTCAAATATTTTCATTCAAAATCTAAGTAAAAGCCCATTTAGATATGTGACAACCTATCTTGGGTATTTTATCATTGGATATAAATTTAACACAATTAGGCATGGTTCTTCTGAAAGAACAATGAATATTGGTGTATTCATTAAAGGCTCGGGTTATAGTGTAGATGATATTAATTATCATAGTCAACTCAAACAAGTTATCAAGTTGGAGTATCCTGGATTCGAAAATAACAGGATTGTATTATTAAAGTGCGAGTGGTTTAATCCTACATGAAATGTTGGCACAAAGATCCATTTGGATTATAAGTTAATAGATGTTAACCATTAATGAAGATATAATTGATATGAGCTATTTATTATGGCAGTTCAAGCTACTCAAGTATATTATTGTACATATCCGAGTTTATCTCGTGATAAGAGTGATTGGTGTGTGATTTCCAAAATCAAAGCTCGATCAAATTTTGAAGTACCAACATCACAACAAAGAAGTGCAGACTTAGATATTGCACTGGTATTCCAAAAAGATGACATAAATAATATTTAGCCTGTGCATGTAGATGAAGATCTAGAAAATTTATGTGACTTAAATAGTGGCCTAATAGAAATTGAAGATGATCAATTTCTATCTGAAGATGAGTTTGAACTTATATCGAAATAAGACAAAATATCAGAAGATCCATTGGAGGATGGCAGTGATGCCGATAATTAAACTATTATAATTTTATTATAATATTAAACTATCAAAGAGTTTCTATATTTTGTTGAAATCTATCGGTGTGCTTTATTCTAAAATGCATGCTTGTTCATCATATCTCTATTATTTGTTCTATGTTTTATTTTGTACAGCAAATGGCGCATAAAAGACGTGGCCTTTGTGGAGTTGGATGTGGATGCAAAAATGAACCAAATTCATCTAATATGTTACATCATGTTTCAGAATCTGTATAATCTCATATCCACTATATCATGACTTCAACATCACAATCACCATCTCCATTTCTATCAGCATCAACATCATTGAGACCTATACTATCGCCTTTATCAGATATAAGCCCACTATCCATTGTGCATCCTGCACACACTTTTGATCCATCTTTATCTTTTACACCACATTTTAGACTGATAGTTCCCCCATTTACAAAACCAACGACATCATCAAATATTATGTCTTCCTCTACATCCAGTCTTAGTTAGTAATTGAGATTGTTGATGGGAGGTAAAAAAAATATGTAAATATGACTTGAAACAAAAAATATGATGTTACTGTCGGTGGTTTTTTTTTTAAATATATAGTTAAGATTTGCTTGTTTTCAATGTTATTTATTTATTTGTATAGTTTTATTCCATCTCACAAGTGCTTGACTATAATTACAAAATCATTCATGAAAATGGCTACTTCTAAAGTATTCTCCTAAAAGAAAGTTTCAAAATCGAACAAAAGAGTCTTATTTTAATGACAGGTAAAAAATAACAAAACAAAAGCATTGAAAAATAATTTTCTAATTACTTAACTATTATGTTGGTTATTATTCAAGTAGTAAATAATTATATTCTTGTTAATATAAATTCTTTTGTGATTTTTTTATATAAAGAATCAGTACTGCATGGGCACTCAAATTTAATGTAAAGATAAAGTCATTATAGGAGATCAAAGCTACTCAACGGTATTTTGATTTTGTCCATAAATTGAATAATATGAAAGCAAGACTTGATTTTATATCCAATGAAGATAGGCCCGAGTGGCTTAAGTATTGGTAGGAGCCAGATGTGAAGAAAAAATCCGATATTGTCAGCAAAAATTGATGAAGTGAGGTAGCTGGACTAGGTACAGAAATCTATCAACACACAAGATGGTTGAAGTCGAGCATTGAGCACGCTCAAGATTTAGTACAATTATAAAATTGTAAACATTTATATATTTAGTGGTTGTCCTAATAGTCTAATAAATCAATTCTGTGCATGGTTTTATTAATTTTGTTAAAATTTTTGATTATTTGTTATATTATGACTTAATAAATACATATTCTAGGCTGGATAATTGGGTTGAGATCCCAATTTTAGGAGATTTTTAGGAAGATGCATGTGAAGAAAGTGGATGGAAGTTTGTTGACAACAAGTCTCAGATGATTGCTGTAATAATCTATTATATTAATAAAATTTTATAATACTACAGTACATTTTGAAAGTTGTTTGGAATGCAAAATAATTATTTTATTTTTTGTATATCTATAATAGTATTTTTCACTATTTTATCTCATGAACTCTTGGAGGAACGTGTGACAACTACTTCTTAACAAGTTAAGGGTTCTATAGAACTTCAACCAATTGACTATGATCCTATTTATTTGGAGACCATAGGAGGTCGTAAGTAGCAACAAGTGTACGACATCATCTCGAAGGAAGTGACATTTTGTTGTAGCAGTTCTGCTTCTAATTTATTTGTCTCAGCAATAGTTGATGAGGCAGTCGAACAACAAGCAATGGAAACAAATGAAAGTATTGTAGTTATGGAGACCAAAATGAAAAAGAAGGATGAGCAGATATCTCATTTGAAGTAAGAAATATATGAAATTAAAGAACAGAAAGATGAGCAGTATACTAATTTGAAGGAAGACATACAAGAAATGATAGAAGAGAAGGAGGAGCTGATTACTTATTTGATGGAAGAAATGCAAGAAATTAAAGAAATGAATGATAAGATGAAAGAAATTAAGAATGTAATACAATAGCAGATATCCTATGTGGAGTCACAATTAGCAGCATTGACGCAACAGATAGCATTCCAAGATCTAGCTATGAAACCTCACAGGAAAAGCTAGCACAAAATTCCCTACTAATTATGAGGATGATTTCATATGAGAATTATTTCTAAACTGTTATTGATTTTTGTTTATGTATAGCAAAACTTGATGTGATTTTTTTTCCAGGTTTTAATTTTTTTATTCTGATTTTGTTCTTTGCTTTGCTGATTAACCTAATAATGAATCTTTGTAGGACACATGATGTGAGATGCATGAAAAAATTATGATTCAAAGCATTCAGACATTGCCACGGTCCTTCTAGTGCATGGGTTCCATATTTATAGATTTCAGCTTGATCAAAAGGAGGCTTAGATTTTATTATCTTCATTATTCCTAAAACATTTTATTTTTCCACTCTTTTTCTCTCTAAACAACATTGCTGGACATCTTTTAGATTTTTGTTAAAGTTATAGTACTATCAATTTTAATTTGTGTTTGTTCATGTCTATAATAACTTTTTTATATATCTGTGAATATGTTTGTTGTCCCTGAAATTTTTGGGTAGAGTTTTAGCTTATTATAGGTATGTAAAAGGCTAGGTTGGTGCTTCATGGGGCTGGGAACAACAACTTAGCTTATTAAGCTATGAGATGAACAAAAAAATAAATTCCATGCAAACATAGGTTTAGTCATGACACTCTTATTTTGTGCAGATCTATGTCATCGTAATTTAGATCTACGACTGCTTGTTATTGGTTATTGGTTTGTAAATGTAGTATGTTATGCTCCATGTGCAGGTGTAACAATGTTCTCTATTTGCATAGAGTACTAGAAGAAAAATAAATAGAAATGCTTTCCAGCTTGAGAGACCTATATGTGTGTTTTAAAGTCCTATATTATTTTATTCTATTGTCTTTGATGATATGTTTATTTGCATGAAATTACAAGTGTGTGTGTCATCTAAGGCTATGTGATTATATATACGTACGTATAATACTACAGTATATAAGTACATATATACTTGGTATAAATTACATATATACTGAGTATATATCTACATATATTGAGTATATAAGTATGTATATACCGAGTTAATATGTTCGTATATGCTGAGTATATTTGTACATATATACTCAGTATATACATACATATATACTACAATATATACGTATGTATATATTCAGTATATAAGTATGTTTATCTTGTAGTATATACGTAAGTATATACTCAGTATATACGTAAGTATATACTCAGTATATACGTAAGTATATACTCAGTATATACATACTTTTATTGGGTAGTATATATGTACGTATATATCAAGTATATATATAAGTGGGTGCATATATTTATTTGTAGACATGTATATATTGTCATACATACACACCCATTTACACACAGACACACTTTTGAATATATAATTGCTAGGGCTGGTCTGGTCATCATTGTGCATTGCTTACTGATGCAGGTAATATAAGCCCTGGATATTAGACTTTCCCTAAAGCTGTGGGATTATGATATTTCAGGTCAAGTCCGGTGAGGCAGATAGAGATTAGTCTTAAAAATCTTAGTAATTATGTTGATATGCAATTATCTCATAGTACAAAGCGAACGTATGAGTAAATAAGTTTTTTTGCTCTAGGTTTTGCAATGATTGGTTTTAATTGTATTAGGTCTTAAGATGATGATGATGATGATACTCATATAGAAGGTGATATTCACACATATAATAATGCAGTATTTTATGTACATATATACTGAGTATATATGTACTCAGGATATATGTACACATAATACTGCAGTTTATATGTACATATACTACAGTAATATGTGTACGAGTAAAATGCTAGTATATATGTACATATATACTGCAATATTATATAGTTATCAAAATATAACTTTTTATTTAATTATTTTAAATTGATTGGGTGGTTTAAATTTCTTACAGATATGGTACCATATTGTTTCCCATATGATGCTTGTATAAGTGAAGTGATTTTTCACTAGACATGATGCACCTTGACTCAGACAGTTTTGTTGCATTAGAAATATGGCGATCAGAGGAGCAGAGGGAAAGAAAGCAACGTCAATGCATGGAGAGATTATACTTTATGTACTGTTGGTAGATACATTAATAAATAAGATGTAATAAATTTTGTTATTTTTTTATTTTAATTATGTAAAATATTGTATTAGAATAAGTTATTAAATGATTTTATTTTTTTATTAATTATAAATTATCATTTTAGTTTCTATTTTTATTCAATTTAATATAAAAATATTAAATTATTTAATTAATTTTTTTTTAAAAAAATTAAATTCTAAAAATAGATAGGGATATTTCCATAGCTAATTCAACTAGGGATATCTTTATTTTAGCAAGACATTTTTTCCATCGAATTTATTTTGCGAGGGACTATTTCCATCACTAATATTTAGTGACTAGCACTTTAGATTGAGAAAACTTCCATTGTTATATCTATTTAGCGATGAAAACTTTCATTTAGCTTGCTAATTTAGCTAGAAAAATTATTCTTTTTAGCTATGGTTTTTTTCGTCGCTAAATTATTAGCTAAGGCCACTTTCCCTCACTACATTTTAGCGACGAGCAATTTAGATTTGAAATAGTTCCTTCGTTAATACATCGCTATATATTATTTACCGATAGAAAATGCCCATTTAGTTAGGGAATTATCCCTTACTATATGGGATTTTTCTTGTAGTGAAAAAGATTTCTTGGCCTGAGTCAGAGTGCACATATTGACAAAGTGCTTAATTATTTCGCCATCTAGGATTCTAAGAAAGGATTCTTGCCAATGTCATGGAGTGAGCCTTTATAAGGCTCTGTCACTTTATTAAAGAGGAAAAAGAATGCATGGATAAGATTTCATATGCATCTACTATTTGGTCTATCATGTATACCATGATTTGTACTCATCCTAATGTCTCATATGCATTAAGCATGATGAGAAGATACTAGTTAGATCTTGGTGAGAGTACTTAATAAAATCCCCAGATTATTTCTTTATATATGAAGGTGATGAGGAGCTTCTTGCAAAGTGTTACAGAAATGCAGGCTTCCAAACTGATAGGGATGATTCAAGATCATAGTTAGGTTATGTATTTTGCTTAAATGGTGGCGCTACGAGCTGGAAAAGTTCAAAGAAAGATATAGTTATTGATTCTACTATAGAAGCTGAGTATATTGTTGCTTCTGATGTGGCAAAAGAAGCTATTTGGATCAAAAATTTTATCTTAGAACTTGATTTAGTTCCTAGAAAAACTAATCAAATATACCTTTATTGTTAAAACAATGGGGCTATTGTATAGGCTAAGAAAACTAGATCTCATCAATGATCCAAACATATATCTCAGAGGTTCCATCTCATTTGAGAGATTATTGATAGAGGAGATATAAAGAGATGCATAGTAACTACAGATGACAACATAACAGACCCATAGACCAAGGTTTTAGCACAGAGATAGCATGATGGTCACACTTGGTCACTAGGTATCAGATACTTTAGTGATTAGCTTTAGTGCTAGTGGAAGATTGTTAGAGTATACCCTAAAAGTCAATCAGTAGATGATTTGTTAGGATTTTTGTATCATATCATTTATGTAAAAAGGCATTATTTTATTATTTTATGATTATTATTTTATGAATATAATAATTTGCTAGGAAGATATATTCTATGGAATACTACACTAAATTATCCCTAGTCAAGATTTAATATTTAAGGGCAATATTATTACATTACGCCTAGCATGCAGGTTAACGATTTTAAGATATTAAGCTAACACATAAGTATTTGTTGGATAACATATATTGAACTTACCCACTATGAGAATGTTGCATGGATTGTTATAAAAGTGTCATACGCATTATCATAATGACTATTAGTATGAATTACCCTTTGACCTGAAGTGACTATGGTTCCTACATAAGGAGTTGTAAACTTTAGATTCAGCAAATACCACCTGTAACGAGGATGGTTATAAAGTTATTGAAAGGACAATTAAAATGCACAACCATGCTCAAATAAGCCAATATGAGTTATTGAGCTTATTTATTAAATTTAGTCTACTCATAATCAAAAAACATATAGATTGATGTGAGAATGACATGATCCATGCCTCATAAATTAATCTAGATAAAATGGACAAACGGACTAAGTCGTACAATAAAATAAATTAAAAAATTAGGTTAAGTTGAATGTATTATATTTTTGTCACTTGGGTAAAATGATGTATTATTAAATGATGCTCATTGCTTGTTTCTTTAAAATAAGATTTAAAGTTATTATCAATGTTACGAGAACCTATTGGGTCACACACATAAAAACATATAGATATTTGGAGTTTGTTTTATTTAGTTAGACTAAATAAATTAGGCCTAATCTTAAGTCTGAAATACTTTTCAGATCTTAAGATAATTAGAATAAAGAGTTGGTCTAATAGTAGATATCTGGACCTTTAAAATGGGCCCAAACTTAAAGCACATATTTCTCTCTTTTAGAAAGGTGTGTTATTAATGACACATCCTTTTAATTAATGACATATTCTTTTCATTAATGACACATCCTTTTAAAATGGTGTGTGAAAACCTAAAAGGTTTCATTAATGACATATCCTTTTATAATAGTGTGTGAAAAAACAAAAAGTTTCATTAATGACACATCCTTTTAGTTAATGACACATCCTTTTAGAAAAGTATGTGAAAAAAATAAATGGTTATATAAAATGAGAGAGATAGAAACAAATATATATATATATATATATATATATATATATATATATATATATATATATATATATATATATATAATGAAGATATGTTTGTGTTGATACTGCTAGAGGCACGGACACTTGACTCTACTAGGATATGGCCAAACCATTTGCAATCAAAAATTTGATTTTGTGCTACAATGGGTAACATCAATGTCCAACATTTAATTATATTCACTTGGATCATTAGAGGGTCCTTAGTCCGTTATGAAATTCTGATATGAAATTTATGGGAACCCCAACAAGATAGATGGATAGATAAATTGATATATATGTTAGAGTGTGCCCTAAAAGTCTATCATTAAATGATTCTTTTGGGACTTTGTATCAAATCTTATATGTATAATGATATTATTTTATGATCATTATATTTATTTAGATCTATGCAATATTAGATGAAAAAAATAATGCTTTAGAGTGATATATTCTAGGAATACAACTCTAAATTATCACTAGTCAAGTATTAATAATCAAGGGAATATTAATACATTAAGACTGTAGGTTAACTACTATGGATATTAAGTTAAAACTTGATTATATGTTGGAGAACATATACTGAACTGACCCACTAAGAGAATGCTGCAAGGATTGTATATAAGTGTCATAACCATTCTCATTGTGACTATTAGTATGAATTATCCTTTGACCTGATGTCACTATGGTTCCCTACATAAGGTGTTGCATACTTTATATTCAATAAATGCTACATGTAACAAGGATAGTTATAAAGTTATTTACTAGGTATACAATAATGTGCAAAGGGATGTGATTGATGTAGATGGAATTTGTCCCTTCTATATAATGGAAGTGATATCAGTTGGCCCCTTAATTGAGTAGGACTACTAAATGCATGACAATGCTGAAATAAGTCAATATGAGATATTAAACATATTTGTTTAAGTTAATCTACTTAAAGATCAAGAACATATAGATTGACGTGAGGATGGACATGATCAATGTCTCATAAATCAATCTAGATATCAAGGACAAAAGGACTAAGTCATCAAATAATATAGGTCATGAAATTAGGTTAAGTAGAAAATATATATTTTCAACACTTGGGTAATAATCATATATTGCAAAATGCCACTCATTTCTTGTTTCTTTAAAATGAGATTTTAAACTAACTGCCACATTATGAGAAGCTAATGTTCACACACATAAAAATGTATATATTATGTGAGTTTGTTTTATTTTAGTTAGACTAAAATATACTAGGCCTAATTTAAGTCAGAAATTCTTTCAGACCTTAAGCTAATTAGACTAAAGAGTTTAGTCCAATAGTATATGTTTGGACCTTTAAAACTGGCCCAAATTTAAAGCCCATGTTTCACTCTTTAGAAAGGTGTGTTATTAATAACATATCATTTTCATCAATGACATCCTTTCCATTAATGACACATTCTTTATAAAGGTGTGTGAAAAAACTAAAGGTTTTTAATGACACGTCTTTTTAAAAAGTTGTGTGAAAAATCAAAACTGTTTCATTAATGAACATCCTATTAATAAAATGTGTGTTAAAAACCAAAATATTATATAAAATAGGAGAGATATAAAATGAAAAATTATATATAATGAAAATATATTTGTGTGGATATCACTACAAGCATGGATACTTGATTGTGCTAGGATTCAATAGGTTGATCAAATCAAATTTTAAGTTTGTTACTACAGCAGGTAATATTCTTGTCCAACATTTAATTATATTCACTTGGATCATTAGTGGGTTTCTAGACCATTGTTAAATTCTGATATGAAATTTTACCAGAACCACAACAAGATAGATAGATAAATTGATGGATAGGTAGATGGATAGATAGATTGATATATAGACAAATTGACATATGGATAGATCAACATATGGATAGATTGATAGATGGATAGATGGATAGATGGACACATGGACACATGGACAGATGGATAGATGGACACATGGACACATGGACAGATAGATAGATGGACAAATAGGTAGATGGACATATGAACATATTTATAGATAGGAAAATAGGCAGATGGAAAGATAGACAAATGGATAGATAGATAAATAGATTGACAGATGGATAGAAGGATAGATGGATAGTGAACAATTGGACAGATGGATAGATAGACAAAAAGACAAATAGACAGATGGATAGATAGAAAGATGGACAGATGACGATTCGGTTGATTTGCTTGGTTCAGCTAGCTCTGACCCAATCTGTGCATAATAGAAGATAGCTGCCTAGACTATTGCAGTTGAAGGTGACCTAGTGGATGACAATTGCATTTGAGGTTGCCCAACCCATGTAACCAAAAACAAACCCAAAGACAGTAGTACAAATTATTTAGCCATTTTAATTATTAAAGTTGGTCATATCTGTCCTAATCCCTACATTAATGGTTGCCTAAATTGCTGCTGTTGAGGTAATTGTCGTACCTTTTGCTGGTGTTGGGATTTTTGTTGTGCCAATAACTATTGTTGCACATTTTACTGAGGAGAAAATAGCATTCAACATATTCGCTCCAGGCCTAGGAGAAATGACATATGACAGAGGGGAACTATTGTCAAATGAAGCTGCACTAGTAGCAATAGAAGGAGATGCAGCCGATTTCCCAATAAATGATGCAATAAGAGCCGATTTGAGATCGGCAAGTTACTTACAGGCCAATAATTTATGAAAAAGAAAACCAAACATGTTTAGAGGGTTAAACATATGAACATGATCATATGATATTTAACTAACTTCATCTCACAAGCTCTTACTTTGAAACTAATCAATATTACATTTTTCTCATTTTTTTTTTATTTTTATATCAATTCTTATTTATCCTCTAACACAAACATGGATTTGGATATGAGAGAAATCTTTCACATTGAACGTAAACATACTATATTATTTCACAAATATATTTATGTATTGCATAATTATATTTAGTGATATTTATCTTTTATAATTCTACATTCCAATACTACTAGCTACCATAAAGCATAATTAAGAGGAAGAAATCTATTGTATTAAGATTGCATAGTTATGAGTTTTTATTTTTATTTCTCAGGTAAAATATATTTTAGATATTTTGTTTGATTCTCACATGATGAAATGCACAAAACCTACATACTTCTTCATCAAAATGTATGTTTGTCCAGAAGTACCATTTTTTCAATTGGCTCCTCCAAATATATAAGAATCATATAAAAATATTAAACTATCAAATTATGACTAGACTAAATATCACTATTATTATTAGTATAATTAATCATTTTTATATTCTCTCAGACATACTCATATAGATATAATTCTCGAAATTTTCAGATATATGAACATAGCTCCATGATATAAGATTTAATCTATAATCAGGAGCATGGTTAGGTAGA